>PVHX01002871.1:0-156475 GCA_004024805.1 Geosciurus inauris
GCATGAAAAACACTGCTTAATTGTGATGACCTCAGGGCATGTTCTGTTGACCCTCTCTTGCTCTGGGGTTAAAATAGCAGCCCTAGAATTGATGCCTGATTCTATAGCTGATTTTTGAGATTTTAGGAAAATAATTTCAATACACTGCTCCTTGGCGGGGGGGGGGGTGTGTGTCATAATTGTAATAGATTGAGGAACACAGTGGATTCATTTCTGTCTCCCTTTTTCACCTCCAGCTTTTTTTTTCTTTTTGTACCAGGGATTGAACCAAGAGGTGTTCAACCAGTGAGCCACATCCCCAGTCCTCTTCTTACTTTTTATTTTGAGACAGGGTCTCGCTAAATTGCTTAGGGACTAAGTTTTGAGGCTGGTTTTGAACTTGTGATCCTTCTGCCTCAGCCTCCCAAGCTTCTGGGATTATAGGCTACTGTATCCAGCCTACCTCAAGCTTTTAAATCATCATGTCCAACCAAAAGGGGGTCCCTTTATCCTTTATCAAGGCCTTGACTTTCAGGTTCCTAAAAACTCAAGTTCAACCTTGAAATAAAGATATGTCACATGTTTTTTGTCTGCTTTCTAAAATGTAGCTTGATTCTCTGTGCTATCCTGGCAATTTCCCTTCTTTATGCCAAATAGTATTTGCATATAACGTACACAATACACAAGTGAGAGAATACCACTCTTCAAATCAACAACCATTTGTCTTATGTTGTTTTTGTAACTTGTGGGCAAAATGAAAATTCTCCTAGGAAAGGTATGTATGTGAGGGTTTGTAACAAGAGAAAGATGTTGAAGAGAAAAAGAATAACTAAACTCAATGCAAAATAGATTGTACAGGGGAGTGGATATTAGACTAGTGGTTTTCATGCTACCCTTTTTAAAAGTGTAATAACATCAAGTGTTTAAAAACCTTCAAATTTCCCCACCCCAATATGAGTACTTTAATTTTAAATTATTCTCTTTTAGGAGTGGTTCATATGTGTAAGTTTTCACATAATTATAATCTTAGTGCATATAATTTTGTATTTTGGTATGAATTTCTTAGAGAAAACTTTCTTATTTCTTTTTCTTAGTTCTTAAGTTAGTTATTAGAACATTTTAGAGTCAGATCTAACACTGGGCCTTTAGTTTTTGTATTTTTTCTGGCTGAAGAATGTAGACATCAGCAATTTTTGAAGAGAGCTAGGATAACACCAACCTCTGGGCAAAGAACAATGAGCTAAATGGGGTTTACAGCTTGCAAATTTGTGTGTTTTCTAATTATAGGGGAAAAAAATAGGAAAGTATCCAGGTATTGAGAATCATACAGGCAGACCTCTTCTAGAAGGTTCTAAGCCCTTAATAATCAAATTCCTTCAAGCTTTGCCACTAAGTGTACTGCAGAAGGTATTTGGGGATCACAGGATGTTAGGCATATGAAGGACCTTTCAGGACAAGTCATTTCTCACCCTCATGATGCATCCCAGGAATTTGAAACCAAGAGAAAATGAAGGTTCTTCTGTTGTAGGGAAAGATCTGCAGTGAGAAAGAAACTCATATGACTCCGAGTTCAGTGCTCTTTTCAATCCTCTCAGGAGGAACAAGGGGATGGGTAGGAGTAAGAAAGGAAAAACGTACCAGAAAGAAAGCAAGCAAGCAAAGATAGAAGAAAGGGAAGACAGAACAAGAAAGAAGAGAAGGAAGGGAAAGCGGCACAAGGTTTCCAGCCTTTAAAAACCTAAGAGCAAACTTGAGAGTAGAGAACATGGGGTCCCCGTGGTAAACTAGCCCTCTGAAATTAGAAAATCAAGATATATAGGGAGCCAGACACAGTGATGCCCATCTGCTGTCCCAGTGACTCAGGAAGCTGAGGCAGGAGGATTCCAAGTTCCAGGCCAGCCTGGACAACTTAGACAGATCCTGTCTCAAAATAAAAAAGGCTGAACTGGCTCAGGGATAGAGTTCCCCCAGTCCTCAGGACCACCACACATAGAAAAAAGTTATATAAGGCCTTCAATGAAATATTTAGCTTTTCTTATCTGCTTAGAAATGAAGTTTCTAGAAACAGAAGGCAATGCGGCAGATGGACTTGTGAAGAATGCAGGCTCTGCTTTCTACTGTTTGAAGTCAGTGGACGCAACACAAGTCTTTCATCTGGATTCTTGGTTTATTTTTGATTTCCTAGTTGAACCACAAATGACAAATGAACTAGTGGAAATACCCATAGCTGGCTAATGTTCCACAAAGTCTCTCTGGTAGCTCCTTTCGAATATTTATTAGGGTTTTTTTTTTCCCCTTGAGACAACACTAGAGAAAATGTTAAATATGCATTAGTAACTTAGAGAAACTAACCTGCCTCATTTCATAGAAAGATCCAGAAAGGATCTGTAGCTAGGCTAAAGTCCTATAGCTACAAAGTATGTGTCTGTTCTAGAGAAACATGACCCCCATGTATGAGAACCAGTCACAAGATGCTGTGAGACTGAAGAAAGATTCAGAATTGCACAGAGCTCAATCTATTGAGGGCTTACAAACACAAGTATGTCTTGGTCAGCAGCAAGATTGATGGAACCCTGTCATTTCAGTCAGTTTACCACGAGGACCCCATGTTCTTTACTCTCAAGTTTGCTCTTAGGTTTCTACAGTGGTCGGGACAAAACTTCATTCAAACCAGAAGATACCTGGGTTATCTCAAGCTAATATCAAAGACTTCAGGCATATTCCTGACACTGATCACACTAGGGTCTGGTTATAAAGTTCCACATATACTCTGGGAAGGTATATAGGAAAAACAGATGAGGGTTACTTAAAGGCAATCATGGTGGTTTCAACTCAGTATGGCTTCAAGGTGGCAAAAAGGCAAGTCAAATTGAATCCCACAGTATTGATTATCTAATGTGGCATAACAAAGCACCCAGAAGCTTAATGGGTGATGTGGTCTCCAAAGAAAAGGAAAGAAAAAGTTGCCATCAAGCCCTTCAATTCTTGTTCCATACATGCTGCTCCTCAAATCAAGCAGCAGAGTCTATTTCCACGCTTCCCCTCCGAATCTGGTTGGTCCTGTTACTTGTTTTGACCAGTAGAACAAACTGGAAATAATGTTTCAGCACTTCCAAACTCAGTCCTTAAGAGAACTGGCAATTTCCAGTTCTTCTCTCTTAGAATCCAGGAGCCATAGAAGTCTGAGCACCTTACTGTAAGGATGTTCAAGACACCACATGGAAAGTAAGAGGTTGTGTGGGGGACTGGGATACCTGACATGTGAGTGAAGTCTTCTAGAACCTTCCAGCTCTGTCCGGCTGCCAGTTGAATGCTGTCAAGTGAATGACCTTAGCCATTGCTCACCTGAGTTTAGTTGACCCACAGAGTCATGAGAAATAGTAAATGGCTGGGACTTTTTTAGTTTGTTTGCCTACAAGTTTTGGAGTGCTTTGTTATATAGCACTAGATAACTGAGGTGGTAGCTTACAACAGCGCGCATTTATTATCTGTCATGAGTCTATGGATCTGGTATATGGTCTGGTGATCTGAATCAAACCTGGCTGATGTCATTTGGACTTGATAGTGCCTCTGAAGTCAACTGAGAGCTGGCGAGTCAAGGATGGCCTCAGCCACCATGACTCAGCTCCCCTCCACAGGGTCTTTCTTCCTCCAGCAGGCTAGTTCCCCTGGTGATGGCAGAATTCCAAGAATAAATGCAGAAATGCACCAAAATTTTCCAAGACTTCAATTACATCAAGTCTGCTATTGTCCCATTGATCAGAGTAATTCATATGGTGGAACTCACAGTGGGGAGGAACTACAAAGTGTGAGGGGAAGATCCTGAACAAATGGGCCTCTTTAGGGACCATTAATGCTATTAAATCTACTACAAGAAACCCATGCATCTTTCTCATATATTAAATAGCAGTTTTAACATTTTGGACTAAGATCTAAAATCAACTGGAAAAATTACATTTGAAATCAAGTAAAATAAGTAGGTGAACATTTTCTGATTTTTAATAGGTTTCCAGATTTTCTGGCCCAGTCACTACTGCTAGTTTTATTGATGTCATTTCATTTCCAATAGAGGAATAACTTTCCTAAATTGTTACTTATAGAGTTAGTGATAGAATCAGGAATGAATCTGGGTTTCGTACTACATGATCCCTTATTTCACTAATTCACAGTAATGATGCTATCTTAAGGCTTTGTAGAGTTTCTTAGAATCCTGTTTCATAGAGTTAGCTCTCTAAATAGCCTGTGGGAAGTTTGCTTTGTGACTTCTGTCTGGAAACCTAAAGCTACATGCATCTATGCTTTACAAAAGGCAGTCAACACTGCAATAGGAAAGGAGGACAAAGTGTGTGGGTACACATGTGCATTTATATGTACTATGTATGACTACTTCCAATCCACTGTGGATTCATTAGATTTAGCTTTACCCATTTTCACCCCTCCTACATTACCAGAACTGACTTTGCATTTTTATTTACCACCATGTCTCTGGGGAGCAAATCCATTTTCTACTCCTTGAATTTCAAAGAAGAAATGAGGAGCAAGGAAGGGGAGACTGGGATTACCCCTCCCAGATCCCAGCTATTTAAAGTGGTGTGGTGCTGCCCCCTACACAGAGATTCAAAACAGCTGAACAATTATTTGGATCTATTCCTCTGTCCTCCACCACCCCCTCTATCGGCCCTTCTTGAAGTTTGTTAATCTAGTGATTCTGTTATTTGGGGGTTTCAGGAGTTTGGAACCAAATAAACCATGTTCTGGGTTTCAGGTCACTTGATGTCTTTGGCTTTAATTTTCTCATCTGTAAAGAGAGCAAGCTAGATTAGATGTATATTCCTCCTCTATGCTTTAAAGAGTAGGATGCCAGGATAAAGACACAAGTCACAGGGTCCTAAGCAAATGATGCCCTAAATCCCCAGTAATGGGCAGACACCTGGAAGTTAGACTGGGAAGACAGCCAAAGAATCAGATATTTGTCAGTTATGCCTCAATAAAACTGAAAAGGAATAATTGATATTTTGTTATTAAGGAATTATTGTACTCATTCCAGGCTGATAGTAAACCATAACAAACTCATTGAAATGGGGCAGGGAGATACAGATTTCAGAACTGAAAAGCGATGCTACTTTGCAGAGAACTAACAGTAGCCTTTAGAGCAAATTCATTTGGGTTCACCAAGGAATATCTGGCAATAAGGATCACAAAATGCTAGTCTTCCCTGGACAGAAAGTATCCCACGTTTTCCATCAAATGTTGGTATTTTGGTTTGTTTTGTTAAGGAAGAGAAAAGTGGAAGGAAGTAATGAGACTGAAAAACACCACTTGCTTCGATTCACCTGGAACTGATCTGCTACTTTTCGGTTCCCATTAAGTGAATTTAGCTTAGCTTCCACGACAGCATTTTTTTTTTAAAGGAGTCCATTAGATCTCTCCCTAACGTGTTTGCACCTAGACTGATATCAGGTGAGGTTACAAGTGCCCCCAGCCCGCTCAGCACTGTCGGTGGGATCTGGCTTTCGTGCGGGTCGCCCTTCAACCTTCTCTTTCCTAGGACCCTCTTACCAACCTATCCCTAACTGTTGGGTAGGTTTTACTTCATGAGAACACCTGCTGTCCTCAGAAGGGAAGTAGCCATCACCTTGAAATCCTGGCCCGTCCCTTCCGGGTGTAAGGGGACACCTGTGCTTAAGCGCGGTCTTCGATACAACAGAGCAGTACCGCGGATGGACGATCAGACGTAGCCAAATTCAATGGCCTGAGGAAAGGGGACGCCCTATCCCAGCCACAGCCTTGTTGAGCCGCGCTTCAAGACTTTGAGAACCGCCAAGAAGCCCCAGCCTAGACCTGCAGCTTTGGAGGAACCGGCCAATTCTCGGGGACCGCCCCACCTCTGCTCTTGGTCCGGGACACGCGGCAGCGGGACGGGGCGCCTTGTCACCACTCACGACTCCAGCGCCCAGTCCGACTGCTGACAGTCCCGCCGCCGTGACTGCTGCAAAACGGTCGGGCTTCCCTGCAGGGAGTGCGGGGATGGAGCAAGGGGGTGGAGAGAAAAGGGGAAGAGCCTGGGCGGCCGGCGGGCGGGGCCTGCAGCCTCCGGGAGCCGCGGCAGCCGCCGCGCAGCCTGCTCTCTCTGCGCCTCACTCCTACTCCCGCGCGCACTGAGCGGGGACCCGCGCCCGATCCCCGGGGGGCGCAGCTGCTTCTCGGCCTGGGGTTCGCGAACTCGCTTCGCCGAAGCTGCGCCCGGGCGTGGAGCTGCTCTGAGCTGCAGGGTTTTGGTGGCCGCTCGCTGCTCCGTCTGGCCGGAGGACTGGCGGGGAAGGAAGGGGAAAGCGGGGACACACACACACTCGCCGCGGCGCGCGCGCATTGCACACTCGCAGTCGCGCGCCCCCGCCGAGGCGCGTCCGGGGCTAGTTTGGCCGCGCGGCTCCGGCCCCGGCACCTGCCGGTCTCCGCCCCCGCCGACCCTCCGCCCCTCGCCTGCGAAGATCTCCCTTCGCCCCAGGGAAGCAACAACATCCCGGTAACTTGCAGGCTGTGGCGCAACTGGTCTCAACAGCGGAGCTCACGAAGGCTGCCCGGGTGAGGTAAGTTTCCTGCGCGTCCCCGGCCCCTCCCCCCTAGACTCTTCTGAGCGGCTGGCGCGCTCGGGGTCTGTTTCAGATAAGACCTGAAGGTCTCTACCCTGTCACTTTGCCTGTCCGCGCTGTGCTGAAGGCGACGTGGAGGGGGCGCCCGTGACCACCGAAGCGGGACCTTGGTTCCTTGGGGGCCACAGCTGCGCGCTCCCCGCGCGGTACCCACCGGCTGGCCACCCGGGTCCCCCAGGCCGCAATGACACTCGGCAATCACTCTGGGCTCACTTAAGCAGGAGCCCTCTCCCCGTTTGGGGGGAATCCGCAGAGTTTGGCAGCAGAAGGAAAGGTCTCTCCTCCACGCTCCCCTGGTACCAAACAGCGGTGAACTTGTTAGGCTACCCTGGGATCTCAAGAGGGGCTTGTGAGTCCGTGTTCTGGTCATTTCTGGCTCTGGAGCCGGATTGAACAGGTGCGGTATGGTTTCAGCTTAAATGCAGCAGCCGACTTCTGCGTTTCCCAGCCTTCTTCCCCAGCCGGTCACCATGACGCTTCAACATCTGGGGCGGGGGGTGGGAGTGTGTGGCAATGAAGAGGGAGAGTGCCTGGATTCGATTTGCCCCGCCGGTGCCAGGAGTCGTCAGAAGAGAAGACAACAAATGTCTGCTTATCTCTCATCTATGCAGATGAGCATGTTGTCATCTCATCACCCCCCCCTCCACCCCCGCCTCGCTGGTCGCTGGTGCCCAGTATGGTTGGGTAGAAACCTGTTCCGGAGAAGTTGTTTGAGTAGGTTGAATGAATTTTTCATGTTATCTACCGAAACCAGGGTTCCGAACAAGGAAATACTAGTTTCTCTGACGTTTTGAAAGGGAGAGTGTGGCAGACCAAAAATAACACCCCCTAACACTACTACTTGATGACATTCTCTGCCTGCTCAGAGCCCTGGCTCTAAGGTGAATGACCCTTATGGCATGGGGTGAGGGAGACGCAGAATATGTTAATCTCGTGCAAGGAAGAAGTGGACCCCGCATCGTTACTCTTATCTTTGGTTTGGGTAACCCCTTTTGTCCCTCTGAAAAAGCACATCTAGAGACTTTCCCCTTGTTTTCAGTGGGGAAACTGGAGCGTTTTGCAGTTAGTTGGAGTGGAGAAAAGTCAAAAAATTGGTTTCATTAGGATGCTAATGTGATGAAGTAAATAGTGTTCGTAGAAGCTTGTCAGAACATTTCCAGCTGAAAGGAACCTCTGGAATAACCCTTTCCCATGCAAATCCAAGCTAGCAGGAGATTGGGCCTCAAGTGTCCTGTAGCATCTCAGCTGAGGGAAATAATGGGCTCTCATTTCGTGAGCGGAGACTTACAAAAATTGAGAAGAAAGGTGCTACATCTGAGCCTGATGTGTGATCCTGTCTTGGGAGGGAAAACTACAAATAACCGAATGATAAAACCGCATTACATTTTGTCCAAATTAAGACGACTAGAAGGATTTAATTATTAGACCTTACATTCACATCACTGTCTTGCAATTTTAAAATACTTTTCAGTATTCCCATTCCCTTTCCCAGGGAGACAGGGCAAAGATTATTAACCACATGTTTACAGGAGAAATTGGAGGAAAAATCAGATTAAGGAATTTATCACGGTAACAAGTGGTTGGTGTTAGAGTCAGACAGCCGGTTTGCTATCATAACCCAGTGCCACATCTGTACTTTTGCCTTTTTTTTTTGTCGTCTGTACAATCTCACTGTGAATAAGTGTTCACAATTTACAAATGAGGAAAGTGAGGTTTAGATAAGTCGTGGGAGTTTTCCGTGGTGCTACATCTAATTTTGTGGAATTTGTAAGGTGAGAACTCATCTCCTCATGTCTCATGAATTGCTTTGTGTTTTCTCCCCTTGTTCCACTTCTAATAATGATGAGACACAACTTGGATCCTGTAGTTCACCAAAGACTGTTAAACTTGCCAGCTGCTAACCTGGGTTCCAGCTCTAGTGCTATATTTAGATCATATCACCTCCAAGTCTTAAGTCTGTCTCATAGAACAAAAGGTTCATATTAAATCATGCTTCTTTTTCTAGTTTTAGGATTGTATTTGTAAACCAATGGTTTCATTTCTTTTAGGGGAATCCAAGTTTTTTACCTTCTATCAACTAAGGGATTTAATTTATTCCACCTTTAATTTACTCCTCCCTACTTTCATCATGTACCATTTGATGATGGGAAAGAAAAATAGAGGTGTGCTTTAGCTTAGCATCTATGTTGATCAGTGTTTTTATCAGTGACTTGAAAATATTGATCAGCTAATGTGTTTTAAGATACATGTTGGTTGAATACTCCAAAAGTAAGCTCCCATTTTTCTTTTAAGTTTTGGAACTTGCATATAGTAAATAGCTCTGTTGAATGAATGAAGTAGATGAATGAAATCATTCATAAAGAAAATATATGCTGTAAAACATAGACAGCATCTCATCATGTAAATTCCCAGCACATAAGATAGTTTACCTACAAAAGGTGTGTCTTCTGAAGCAGGTACAGGAGCCCATTGTTCTCTTTCCTGAGTCCACCACATAAAGAGTTTTCCTTTCTCCCCATATGCAGTAGACTCATGCATCTATATCATGTTCTTTTGTTTGCCTCTCACCTCTTAGTTGCTAGTAATATATAGCTGACTAAAATAGGAAATTGACTCGTGCCATTTAATGAAAGGGCATACCTTGAGATGAGGGTACCAACTGTTCTTTTTTATGTGTGGTATTGCATACCTTTCATCAGATGCTAATACCAGCTTGTGGTTTCAGAGGGGAAACCTAATAAAATCAACTTAGTATCTATTCCCTTTAAGAATCCTCTTCTCTTCTCACCCCTCCTTCCTTTGTACAGAAAAGTGGTGGGGTTTTTTTGTTTTGTTTTGTTTTATGTTTGCAAGAATGATGACAATACAATAGATGGGAAATATTACTTCCATTTATATAAAGGATTGAGGTACGTTCCCTTCTGATTAAAAAATTCAAATAGTCCTAGTTAGAGACACATCTTTCATAGGTAAGAGGACTGAAACTTTGGGAAGTAAACTGACTTGTTGCTGGTCACAGGGATGATAGTGGGAGGGGTCAGGATAACTGTGGAATTCCTAAGGAGATTTATATTCAAAGTTGTGCCAGGAGCTCTATGGCAAAGGTACATTGTTCACTTGTAGAAATCATAGAGGTTAGCAGAAAACTGCAGTTTGCTAGTAATATTGAGAGAATCATTATATTTTTAAATAAGTTGGTATTCATATTTTTAAATTTGCTTGCCCATTTAAATACTATTAAGGAAAAAATGTTTGTCCATTCTCAACTATTTAATGTGATTCTCTTGGCTTACATATATTAGCAGATTCAGAATTAATACTGTGCTCAGCCAGTGCTTGAAGAAAGGGAATTGTTTGAATAGAAACATAAATGTATGCTGGTTTTCTAAGCTTCTCTTCCTGGTAAATAAAGCCAGAAGCAAAAGGTGGCCCTGTCATCCAGCCAGTAAAGTCATAAATATGTATCCATTTAATTTGCATTTGCATTTTGCTTGTACTTCTGTTAAATGGTGAGTCAGAACATTTAATATCCTGGAAAACTGATTCCCCCCCCCATGGCTAGAGCCTTAGAGTTATTCTGTAAAACAGCAAGTCCTAAATGTATTTGTTGTGGAAACATTTTCTCTTTGTATAAAGTCCACTCACTGGAGCTGGAAGGAGTCCTTTTATTTTTTTAGAAGCTGCCCAGTTAGAACTGTACATTATGTAGCTCAGCTATTCATTTGTGGTCTTATCTATGGAGCAGGATGTGTTTCTTCTAAATGCCAGGGAAATTGGGGGGGACGGGGGGGAGGACCTGGCATGTGTTTATTTAGAGCCTTCTCCTTTCTGACAAATCAGCTTTAAGCTTAATTTATTGATGAAACTTTTCTAGGTACTGTGTCATAAACAATTAGCTGCCATTGTCAAAGAGTTTTCTTCAGCCAAGTTCTTTCAAAATAAAAGATGAGGCCTGCAAAACAGGGTTGATTTTGTACATTTTATTCTTGATTGTATCATCTTGTATAGAGTTTCACCAGAAGTGTACAAAGGAGATACTCACCCAGGAAAACACACAAATTCTACCCAAATTAGGTTATTTGGGCAAGATTTGAAATGTAATGACTGGGACATGGGTGCTTGTTCCATGAGCAAACATTATCTTGCTCTTATCATTTAGAATGAAGCCCACACTTGAATGAGCAACCACAGGAAAAGTGTGCTTTCTCCATGTAGCCTTCTTCCATACTGTTTGAGTAGACAATGGGCAGGTAGTTTGGGGGAGTTTACACAATTGGTAAACAATGAGTTCTTGAGACTCATTTTCCCTAATATTGTTTATAAAGTCAGTGTTGTTTAGTATTGCTCCTCCTCTAAAAAAAATAGGTTGCATGTCTTTTAGGGGACATTCAGGCAAGAACTGAAATTGCCAAGACTGGGATCCCAAGAAGTATAATTATCTTGAACTGGAACTAAAGTTCAGAAGTGGGACTATAGAAAGTTCATCTCTTTTGTAAGGAAAAAGGTAAGCCTTCTCCACTCAGTAATGCTGAGCGAGGAGTCTGGGGAGGAGGATATTATAGGGGCCATAAGAACGTGTTTCTTTGCTTTGTAGATGGACTGGCACAAGAAATGCAATGGATTCAACATGTTGCATGATGGGTATTTAATTTTTTCCCCTTTCCTTTTAAAACTATGCCCACAGTCAAAACCACATGGTCTTAGCATTGGTAATAAGAAGGAAACAAAAACAGCAGTTAAGAAACAAAAAGAAATACTGTGACCTCCTTGGGGGAGTAGTCAGAACATCATAAGTATTTGGCAAATATTTGTCAGTGCAAAAGGTTAGGTATCATGTTTTATTTAAACTTATATTCTTGGAACTAAGTACTATGTCTGGAAAATGGTGAGGATTTAATAAATGTACTAAGTAATTTATGCAGATTAATAGTACTCTTCAGAATCTTGGGATGTTCCTTAATTATTCTAATGATTTTATTCTTTTCTGAACCATTTTGGAAATGTTAGGCAGGCTGATAGATACTAGATTCAATAGTTTATAGTAGTCCTTCTGTCTTTCTGTCTGTCTATCTATCTATCTATCTATCTATCTATCTTATTTTTGGTACTGGGGATTGAACTGGAGGCACTTAACCACCGAGCCATATCCCCAGCCCTTTTTTATATTTTATTTAGAGACAGGGTCTCGATAAGTTGCTGAGGCTGGTTTTGAACTTGCAATCCTTCTGCTTTAGCCTCCCAAACTGCTGAGATTTCAGGCATGCACCACTGTGTCTGGCCCTTCATTTTAAAAATTATCAACAGTAGTATTTGGTAGAATCCACCTTCTTAAAACTAAGTTCTCTAGGAATCATGTTTAGTTATTTCTCTTATTAAACAGAAAGAGTAACATAAATATAAAAGTTATCTATTTTTCCTTTAAAGTACCTAATAAACATTTTTTTAAAGCACTGAGAGAGGCTTAAATAGTGAGTTTGGCCCAGGGTAATACAGAGAAGAATGAACTTGAAGGTTCTCTAAGTTAATCAGTTTAGGTATCATGTCCTAGCTGAGCACAGTGGTGCATGCCTCCCAGTGGCTCAGGAGGCCAAGACAGGAGGACCGTGAGTTCAAAGCCAGTCTTAGCAAAGCAAGGCACTAAGTGACTCAGTGAGACACTGTCTCTAAATCAAATACAAAATAGGGCTGGGGATGTGGCTCAGTGGTCGAGTGCCCCTGAGTTCAATCCCTGGTACTCCCCTACCCACCAAAAAAGTATCATGTCCTCCTAAGTCTTCTCCAATCATCTAACCTTAGAGGGGACCTTCCTCATAGGTTTCCTTCATTTGTCACATTGAATACTTACATGTTTGTGTAATTATTTTTCTGGGCCCTATGCCTATACTCACACTCAACCCCAGATTACACACTCTTTGAGGACAGGGGTCATGGCTCTTTAATACTGTTTACTAGTGGCTGGCACATAGTAGGTGCTCAGTAAATTTTTTTTTTTTTCTTTTTTGGTACTGGGGATTGAGCTCAGGGGCACTCGACCACTGAACCACATCCCCAGCCCTATTTTGTGTTTTATGTAGAGACAGGGTCTCACTGAGTTGCTTAGCGCCTCGCCATTGCTGAGGCTGGCTTTGAACTCGCAATTCTCCTGTCTCAGCCTCCCTAAGTGCTGGGATCACAGGCTTGAGCCACCGCGCCCGGCTTCAGTAAATATTTTTAAAACAGAGCAAGTCCCATCCATCCTGCCAAGATAAAGTGGACTACCACTGCAGTCACTGAAGCTTACTTCATTCAGCTGTGAAGACAGTGGTTAAACGTTTGTGATTCTAACACCCCATGTTAGAATGGTGACCCAGACCTTCAGCAGGAGGAAACACTTGTTTATTTGAATAAACTTTGTCATGATTATGAGTGAAGTGCTGTCTTTATTTAAAGAGCAATTCCTTTCATGTACTCAGAGATGAACAGTGGAAAACAGAGTAGAAATTATCAAATATTAACCCAAACTTTCCAAAATGGTTAAAATGGACTCTACATGTACCTAAATCATAAGCATATATGTGATTGCAAATGAAGACATCATAAGACAATATACAAGGAAAATTTTGTGATATCTTATATAAAGTTTGCTAATCTCAGCTGGTTTTTCTTTAAACATTAGATATATCAATAGTCCCATATCATGAAGAAGTCAGGGCAGTGGTTCTCAAAGTGTGGTCCTTGGACCAACAGTGTCATCATCACCTGGGAATTTGTTAGAACTGCATATTCCCTTGCTCCACCCCAAGCCAGATGAATCAGAAACTCTGAGGATGAAGTTCAGCAGTCTGAATGTCAACAGACCTCCACATGAGTCTGATACATGCTTAATATTGGCAGTAAATGTTAAACCCGACGTTCAAAGTGTTTGCTTCTGGAGTATTCCATGTTCCCAGATGAATCTCGAGGTGTGCAAAGAGGATGCCATCTACCTGCTTATCAGAAATACCAGGGGAAAATGAAAAATTCTCTCTGCCAGTCTCGGCTTTTCTTAGAACCATGTGGATCACAAGAGAACAATTTCTTGGGACTGGATTGGGTGACTAGAACTTCAGACAGTATATAAAAAAAGCTTTTGATAGTCACTGACCCTGCCAGGAGGTGAGTACCTCAGAATTGGGAGATAATTCAGGGAATGTGGGTGATGAGGGTAAGCCCCATGAAAGATGCATGTTTGGGTTTTGTTTCAATAGGATGCCCAGGTGGAGGAAAGATTCTCAGAGCTAGTGATTGTATTTAGGAAGAAAAAAATGTGGTTTTCTGACAGTTCTCAGAGTATTTCAAATCAGTTCAATACACTAGACATTGGTGAATCTTTTGGCTAAGACAATGCCAGGTGCTAAGGAGTATACCAAAAAGGAAGTACAAATGTGGTCCTTTCAAGGAAATTGACTTTACCGAGAACCTACTCTATTCCAGGCACTTCTCAAGTTGTTTTATGTTCATTTTCCCCATGTGCCTGCAGGGTGGGCTGCAGCATCCTCCCCCATAGACAGGGAAATGGAAACCTAGTCAGTTAGCAACTTGCTCGTGAGCCCAGAGCCAGTAAGGGATGGTGCTAAGGTTCTAGGCCTGGGTTTTCTAATTTTAAAGCCCACATTCTTTTTCTCTGATGTACCAGTGCCTCAAAATGGAACTGTAGAATAAGAATATTAAAAAGGAGACTCATAAGTGAATATAAAATTTATGTCTCCAACCTAGATGTGTCTGTCTGTCTGGTTGGCTCTCACTTTTATATGTGTTCTCTGTCTCCCTCTCTCCCTCCCTCTCCCTCTCACCCCTCCCTTCCTCTCTCTCTTTTTCTCAACTCTGGATGACATAATGGGCATTACACTTGGAAATCTCAAAAGCACCTCACATTCAACACGTCCAAGCTCAGAATCTTGGTCTTTTCTCTCCATAGCTGATGCTCTTGAAGGATTCTGTGCTGTGTGGTGCACTAGCCACCAAGTGACACAAGCAGAAACTTGGGAGCTTTGCTTGGCTCCGTTGTTTTTTATCCTTTGCATCTAATTTGTCACCAATTTCTATTCATCTTACTTCCTGAATCTTTCTCATCCATCTGCTTCTCATCATTTCTGCAGATTCCCTGTAGCTCAGCTTCTCATCTTTGGTGGATGGTAGCCAGAGCCTCACTGGTCTGCATCCACTATGACCTTTCTATAACCCATTACTCATGCTGCAGCCAGTATGCTTAAGATGACTGGAAGGACCCAAAACTCTGCTGACTGGAGCTTTTCCTCCTGTGCCCAGCCGAGCCCTCATGGAACAGTCAGATTCTAGCCACAGGGGATTACTCCGTTGGTGGCCTTTTGCACGCCTGTACAGCCTCTGAGCACTTGTTCTTCCAAACAGCAGCCTAGCCTGATACTTTGCATCCCCTGGAGTGCAGTCATGTTCAGGCTCACAAATACAATCAGCTGTTCTTACAGGTGTGGGATGAAAACTCCACTGTGGCTCTGGGAACTTGCCCAACCCTTCTCCACATACCAGGTTTTTAGGGTGCTTGGAAATCCCTGAGGTGCACTCACTTATTCTAACAAGGAACCAAAAACTACTGCCCCCAGCGACAGTGGGTTATGTCTTAGGGTTAATCATACTCCCAGAATCAAATTTGTGGCCACTGTAGCAGAGATATGTTGCAACCACAGGCTGAGAATAAAATGCAACCCTCTTCTTGCCTCTCCTCCTTGACTGGGCTTAACCTGGCAGTTCTGGGGAGAAGGCACAGGTTGTTTTGCATAGCTGGCAGCATCGATAAGGAAGCATGGTTTGAAATCCACTCTCTGTACTTCCTCATAGTGGAAACCAGTTGAAATAGGTGGAACAAAGCTTCTCCACCCGGTTGGGGATTGGTCTGGTGAGAGAGATTCACATGGATCTGCCTCAGACTATTCAGTGCCTTCCAGTGGGCCTAGAATAAAGATCTAGATTACTGATGTGGTTCCAGGGCCCCACATGGTCTGAGTCCTGCCTGTCATTCCAGGCTCAGGTGTACCACTCTGCCTCTCACTGTGTTCAGCTGCACGGAGCACCTCCCTGCAGCCCATGTGTGACTCCCTTTGGGGAGTTCTTCACCTTGGCTGACCATGCATCAGATCAGTTCCAAGGTTACTTTTGGAAAGAGGCCTTCACCACCTACCCAGTTTAGGATTGGGCCAGTAATCTGTTCTCTGGGAAAGGTTCAACCCTGTGATTGCAGGATTCATTTGGTGTCCCCCATCTGGTCCTAAGTATCAGGAGGGTTAAATCCACATCTGTGAGCTTCTTTCCCCAATGCATCCTTAGCAGTTACATAGTGCCCACACATATAAAGCTTCATTGAGTAAATAAGTTAGTGAATTCCAGTAGTTGCACCCAAGTCCTTTTTTATAACTTTTCAGTGAAGAAAGGAAGCATATAGAGACCACAAATGAACCACATTATATTGCTGATCCTGCCTGTGGACTTTCTGTGACTTTCTTTACCACCACTAAGTCACAGAGCTGTTGTGATCAGTCTTTCTGCATGGTAGCTGTACTTCTTACTCCCAAGAACTGTTACCCCCAAGTCCTGATATAAAATATTTCTGGATGGACACCCACAATACTACTGTCCTTGTTTACCTCTGGCGGGGTAAACTGGCTCAGGGTGCAGGGATGAGAGGGAAGCTTTTCATTACAGACCATTTTTTTAACCTCTGAATTTTGAACCATATGTGTGGATTACACCCTTTAAAAAATTACAATTGGAAAAGTAAGAGAGAAGGCATCACAAGGGATGCAGAGAGATGGGAATCTGTGTAATTTAGAGAAGAGAAGATAAAAGTGTCATCCAAAGGAGGCTGTCCTCAAAAAATTCTTGTTTTTAAGGATTACTTTTTACTTACCCTGCACATCATAGAACAGTCCATGTGGCTTCTGCTTAAGGGGATTACGTAGCATATAACAGGACTTAAAAAGTTTGCCTGATTGCTCCCATCCCAAAACATAACATTAAATCTCTATATAAAGATTCATATAACCTAATTCTCTAAGAGCAAAGCAGTTGTTGAGGAAGGGTGAGCTTGAGCTTTCTCTGATGATCTAGGTGTCTTTAGGACTGGAATAACAGACAAGATTGTAGCATCATGTAGAAACTGGTTAATATAAATTGCCCTGACTGAAGCTTGCATTGAATCTCTGCATGCGGCTTTGCCACCTACTCAATCATATCTGAACAACAAATAAAAATGAAATACCAACCTGTCTTAGCTTAGGCTGTTGTAACAAACTACCATAGATTGGGTGGCTTATTAAAAACAGAAATTTATTTCTCACAGTTCTAGAGGCTGGAAATCTGAGATCAGCTTGCCAGCATGGTCAGGTTCTGGTGAAGGCTGACTTCTGAGCTATGGACTACCCACTTCTCACATGAGAGAAGAAGGGAGGGAGGGTGTTCTAGGATCTCTTTTATAAGGACACTGATCCCATTCTTGAGGACTCTGCCCTCATGACCTAGACACTGCCCAGAGGTCATATCATCTAATGCCATTACATTGTGGTTATGATTTCAACATGACTTCGGGGGAGAGACGGTTAGTCCATTTATGGCCCAGTTGGTGCTCTGTAGGAAACACATTCTTTGTTGACACACATAATAAATAAAATCAAAACAAAGGTTTCATGAAACAGTCCTCAACCATACTACATGACAGGTGTTCCATTATTTTCTGATATGTTCCCTCTTAGCCCCACCTGCTTCCGATCACTGGTCATAACCCACCAAGCAGATTTTATTCTCCATTAAAGGGTTCTGAGATGTGCTGTTCAGGAAGCATGAGTGGATCTATGGTCCCCTCCATGCTGCCTGTGGGCTGTGCTCCACATTCTGAGCCATGATGCCACATCTAGTGCTCTTCCAACAGATTCACAGAGGATTGTGGTTAATGACTACCTACAGACTCTTCCCACGACATTTTAATTTCTGTCAAGAAAGCCTGGTGAGACTTGGAGAGTAGACACTTGATAGAATGTAAAGGAGAGTGGTCCTTAAGGCTTCCATGTCTGTTACACAAGACTGATCAACTTGAATAATAAAACACAGCCTGTTAATGGGGGTATATCTATATTTTTTCATATAACGTTCACCCCAAAGTCTATGTTCCATTATTTTAGCAAGAACCTAAATATTGTAATTCTTACAGTGTTACACCTAACTTAAAAATGTTAAGCACCATTTGAAAATGTTATTATTTCTTTCTATTGAGATTCAAGCCTACTGGTTTTAATTGGCCACTCAAGCACAAAACAAAAAGGGATCAACCAGGGCACTATCGTTTGTTTTCTCAGACCCTTTGGGTAGGGTGTTAAACGGATGTCCTGTTTACAAAGGACTTGTGTGTTCCTTTAAGTACCAATGTGTATTATGGCCAATTTTTTAATAGAAAATTTCCCCAAAGCTGTGAAATCTTTCACCAATTTTTTTTTTATATGATCATACAGAAAAGAGCAAGTCTAATGATTTAGGATCTGTTCAGGGATGCAAGTCTCTTTGCTCCACATAAAATGACAGGGAATTTTTTTTTTTTTTTGAAACTCTTACCTGCCTTTTCTAAATTGATTTCAAGGGGCTTTACTTCTGTGGCTTTTGGCAGTGAGTTCCTTCACTCACGATTTGAGAATCTGTTGTGATCATGGGAACCATATGATAACCATACTGTCTGAATTATGGTTGCACTAAAGACTCCTGTTATTCTTTTTGATTGTTTTTTTTTAAGGGTGGGAACTCTGAGGGAGGCCCTCAGAGTTTTATTTGTAAATCCAGCAAACTTGCATTTTTTCTCCTTCACTTAGTTCATTGACCAGTGTGTTAGGTTTTCATTGCTCTGACCAAAATGCTTTACAAGAACGACTTAGAGGAGGAAAATTTTATTTTGGCTCAGTTTCAGAGGTTCAGTCCACAGTGGGCTGACTGCATAGTTCTGGGCCTGAGGTGAGGCAGAACATCATAGCTGAAGCGCATGGCAGAACAAAGCTCATGGCAGTGTGGAAGCAGAGAGAGAGGAAGGGGCCTCCTACCTACAGGTACCACCCAGTTTGCCTGTTGAAACTAGAATGGAGCCATCAGGTCACGGCTCTTATAATATAATCATTCCACTGCTGAATATCCCTGCATTCACACAGGATCTTCTGGGCACACCTCCTATGCAAACCATAACATTCAATGAAGAGCATGTTTTCCTTACATTCTGTTTTTATGCTGTTCAGGTATATAAAGTGCTAGCTTTTAAATTTGAGATGGGCAGTTTCCTTTTTCTTTGTTTTTTTGAAATATTTATAGTGAATTTACTGGCTTTATGGTCTAAAGCAGGATTTCATAGACTTTTCATTTCACTTAGTGATAGTGGTAAGTGATAGTTACATTTGTGACAGTTTCATTTTCAACATGTTGTCATTTTATAGATTATAGATTACAAAGGTCTTCTATATCCCTTGGAGAAATTGCATAGAAACATTCCCCAAATTTTCTTGATTTCCATCTTCCATTGGCAAATCTGCAATAAAGCAAGTAAGGTGAATACTGAAACATTAACTTATTTTTAAAGGAGTCATGTGAACTAGAGTCTTCTTAGGCTTTCGGACTCATTATATTAAAATGAAATAACAATTATGTCATACTTTGGCAAGCTATTTTTAAATGATGCCCTTTTATTGTTTTTCCCAAGATGGATAGTTGAGACAGAGTGGAGAAGATTGATGGAAAGTAGCACAAATGGGAAATCAATCTCCCATGCTAAGAGTTAAGAGAGAAATAATGACTTTTGTTTATGTTTGTTTATAGAAAGCAGAATGGAAATTCAGCTGGTAAGATTTGTGGACAGTTGGGCTTCATTATTTGGCTTAGCAGTTTCTCAGAAACTCCCTCTCCTACATGGCAGTTTATAATGTAAACACGATGCATCATTTCCTTTTGTGCAAACTCTCTATAAGGAATAGTCATTTCCACATATGTCAGATGACTTGTGGAAGCTTTCTGGAACTGAGTGTTGTGTATCCTACACATGTGCCTGGCAGCTTTAGGGATGATCATCAGCACTCCCTCACATTACATCTGTATTTGTTTCTTCATTTGTCTGCCTCCTTCACTGAAGCATAAACTTTCACTGTGTCTTGTCCTCTCCCATATCACCTGTGCTCAGAGCAGTGTCCAGCATGAAGGTGGCCTGCAATTAACATTGCTTAAGCTATCTGAATGAATTTGTAAGCAATACCTGTTTTTTCTTCAATTTTTTTAGCTCTTACCCCCAACACACACTTAACAATTCAGCAGCTCAGCTTCTGGCCTGATCACTGCTTCAAGACCCTGTCCTGAAGAATGGCCTTGTTTGTTGCCAAACGGTAGTCTGTTTTCCATCTCTTGCTTTTTTGGCCTATAACATTTGGAACCACTGAGTAGCTGCAAACCTCACTCTTTCTTTGCCACTCATCTGCTCTTGGGACCCCAACCCTTACCTTATCACAGAGTCTATATTTGCAGCAGTGCAGTTGCCTTTTAAAAACTCAGTCTACTTCCCTTCTCAAATTCTAAGTTTTCATCCTATTGGATCTCGTTGAAACGTTAGAAATTTTAGCAGTCTTTTCACTTTGTTCATCCTTGTAACTGTGCCGCTACCAATTTTCTCACCTCTCCTTCATATATTAACACCTCTTACCTGGACTTGTGTAGCAACTTCCCAGATGGTTTTCACACCTCCCTCGGTATCCCGCTTTGATCAATTATAATACCTGCTCCCTCAGATTATAGTTTTGTCACTGCCATGTCAAAAAAAAAAAAAAAAAAAGTCCTGAGATGCCTTACTAAGTCCAAGTGTTAAAGCTTCGGTTTACCCACTGTCTGGCCCCACTTGACTATTTGTCATTGTCATTATTGGTGTCTTTGTCTCAGTTTTAGTAGTATAGCAGTGACAGCAGCCACCATTTTTTAGACCCTTGCTCTGAATCAGGCTTTACCCATAAGAAGGCATGAAATTCTACATCTTCTGAGTGTGTTGGAGCCGTATGATGTGATAACAGGCAGGGTAGGTGTGGGGACGGGAAGATAGGCTGGAGAGGTTTGTTGGCGCCCTACCATGCATATCTCATCAGCTGTGCTAAGTGGCCCAAACTTTTCTTCTACAGCCAGCAAGGCAAGAGTGAGGAGAGATTCATGGGCAAATGAGGAGCTCATATTTTATTTTAGGTTGATCACATGAGCTGTAGTTTAGAGCTGAAGTAGAAGGGAAAGAAACTGGAGACAGGGAGGCTAATTACAGGAGAGTTAGTAGAGAGAGGATGGGGGAAGTGTGAGCAGATTTGAGATGGAGTGGAGAGACTTTCTAGGATCTGGTGACTCACTTAGATGTGGATTTTGAGGAATTGCATGAGTAGAAGTAGGTGAATCTCTGGCTTTTGGCATGAAGGGTTAGAGAGAGGGGAGTGATGCTTGACTGGGTAAGAATACTGAGAAGAAGCAGCATAGACATGGTGGCAGATGCGGGGGGCCCATAATGATGAGTCCCGTTTTGGACGTGGATTTGAGATACTTGTGGGATATCGAGGTAGGATGTAGCAGTAAGGAGAGTGGTCCATGAAGGAGACGTTCACTGTTTTATGGTCATGGGCTCCAGGCAGTGATAGGATTGAGACGTCAAGACATCAAGTGGAGTCTAGAAGGAAGCTGTAGCTGAGTGTGTATATAAGCAGAGAGGTCATGATGGAGACACTGTGTCATGAGCTCTCATCACTTATTCAAGCCATGAGATTAAATAAGACTTCCCTTAGAAAACTTGTGTAATAGGAGAAAATACCATTCCATGATTTTCACTTGCAATTTCATTTCTCCATGCCTCCATTCATTCTCTTTTTTTCCTTAATGAATCTTCCATTTTCCCCCTGCATGGTGAAATGGCACAAGATTTTCATGATGTCACATATATCCCATTATTCTGAAAGGCTTCTTGTACCTCTCTGATCTCCACACCTGCTTCCCCAGAAATTTCTCCAGCGCACATTGTCTTTGGCTTTCTTGTTCTTGTGACTCTTAGAGCCTTCCCTTGAGACTCACTTGTCACTTGTTCTCAGCTGCTTATCTCTCCAAGCAGACTCGTGTCCTGACAGCAGGGACCACGTCTTTGCCCACTCAGTGTTCCCACCCAGCCTAACAGCCCCCATGCCCTCTACACACTAGCTGCTGCTGCTGCTTTTTATTGATTATTTGTATTCCCTTTTAAAACAATGAAAGAAAAAGGTGAAAAGCTCAGGTTCTGTAAGAGTTTTTATCAGTTGATGTATCTTGAATTAAACAGACAGTGCCTGCCTCACGTGTTCACAGCTGAATGTTCTATCTCTCAATAAAAAAGAAATTGGAGTATCAAAAAGGTCCACAAAACCAGTTCAGAATTCTTAGCATTTGTCCTTTGCATTATTTTAACCTCTAGAAGAAAAGAATGTATCTTTTGACAGCTCCCCGCTACCTACCACAGCTTGTTGAGAGCAGTTCATCTCCTGGTTTCATTGGGCCAAACTTCCTGTGTTTTTAAATGACATTTTGCATATATTTGTACAAGTTGAATTTGGATGCAGTGAGAGCTCTGGTCCAAGACACAGGGATTCCTACTCATCCAGCCCTTGTGCTGACACTTTGGTGACCTCTGATCAAGTAACTTGACCTCTTTTGTGTCTTTTTCTTTTCCTCATCTGTGGAATAAACATCTATACACAGGCTCCTGACCTACATCAAAGGCAAATTGTGAGGTCAGATGGAAGATGGCCTTTGAGGTCCTCAGAACAAAAGTATCACACACATTAGAGCATTTATTTTATAGGAATTACAAAAACAGGTCATGCTCAGGGCAATCACTTTCATAGCCAGATCTGAGCAGATCTGAGCCAAGGGGCTCCCCAGAAAGAAGAATATTCCTCTTTTTTCCTCAGAGGCCAAGGGTTCAAGTGGGACACTTAACTGAAATATGCCCTCAACCTGGGTGAGGAAAGCAGTATGCTTTATCTTTAAAAAGAGGACAGTCTTAGATGTGGAGGTTTTTTGAAGAAAGCAAAGTTTATGGTTACTTGGTATAGAAAAAGAATGCTGGTAGCCAGCAGATAATTCGTATGGCAGGGTCCAAAGTAGGATTTGATGCCCCAGCTATTAAATAAGCTTATTGCTCATTCCATTTAGATGGTATAGTCTGTGCGTGTCAACTTAACACACCTTGCACCTAATGCCATGTCTTGCATGCAGAGATGATCAGGGTATTAATTAGTACTGGTATTGAGATGGAATATGAGAATCTCCCAGAAACCACTTTGAACACCTATGGAATCATTAAGGTTGTTTGAATTAAGTTGTTAAATCCTAATGAAAACATCAGTTAGTAATAGAAATATTTATAGTATGATGGCCTATATCACATGGCAAAGGTATCTGACTGGAGTTACTAAATGGGTAATACCTGATTTAAAATGAGGGAAACTCAGAGTTTAGAAACATCAACCGAGGGGTCATGACATTGGATCTATGAGAAGTGACCAAAATCTGGATTGTTTATTTAGCCATAATGACATAATTATAACCACAACAGTGAGGTTTCTTGGTTTTCTGCCCTGGGAGTTAAACACTGAGTGTTTGGTTCTGATTGTAGGTCGTATGCTGACAGAAGGTGGGACATGGAAATAGAGAAGAAAGCTACTAATATCCTCATTTCTGGGATAAGGGGATAAGATATAACTGCTAAAGTTGGTGGAATTCTGGAGTTGTTGTGCCATCTTGCATTCATACTGATAGCATAGGGAAGTTACGGTTGCTCCACATCTTCATTCACACTTGCATGGTCAATCTTTTTCATGTTAGACACCCTTATAAATGGACCTGCTGTGGCTCATTGTAGTTTTAAATTGAGTGTCTTTAATGGCTAATCAGGTTTAACATTTTTCATGTGTTTATTTTCCATCCGTATCATTTTTTGTCAGTTGTTAAACTCATTTCTAGTAAGTTTTTTGTAGTATGCATAGAATTTTTACATAGATGATCATGTTGTTCTACACGTAAAGCCAGTTTTATTTCAGAACTAAAGTTGGCAAAACACAAATGAAGACTTGAATACTTAAAATTACAAAGCCATTGAACAGAAAAATCAGAACAATAATATATTAAACTTTGGGAGGAGGACAAAGTAGTATGAGGTGAGTCCCTGATGTGAATGGAGACCTAGAGATCTAAGCATGTTATCAAGAGTTATGAAAATAATCAACAAGAAGTCAAAGCAGAAGATTCTAAAAATAGTTGTCTTGGAAAAATGGAATTGGCAGGGATAGGAAAAGTAAAAGAGAAAGGGATGGGGGGAGAGAGAGAAGAGAAGAGGAGGGAATAAAGGGAGGGGAGGGCAGGGGTGAGGAGGGAAGAAGAGGAGGGGGAGGGAGAAGGAGAGAAGATAGACCCTTCCAGGGCACACCTCCAGTAACCTACTTCCTCTAACTAGTCCCACCTCCCAGTAGTCCATTCAGCCATCAATGGATTAATCTGCTGATGAGGTTAGAAACCTCATGATCCAATCACTTTCCCAAAGCCCCATCCCTGAACACATAAGACGTTGAGTTACATTCTAGATCAAAACCTTAACAAGAGTGGAAACTGAATACTGTGAAATAAGAAAAAACAATGGAGAGTTAATCTGTGATTAAAGTGCTCTCTGTAAAGGAAAGATGGGAGGGAGGAAGGTTGGTCCTAAAATGACTGTACTACCCAATGAGTATCTAACACTGATATGGATGCTTCCTATGGTTCAGGAGCTTCCTAAATAGTAAATGTGCATTAACTTGTTTAACAATCACAGCACCCTTAGGACAGTCACCACCATTTTATAGCGGAGAAAACCAAGCACCAAAAGCGTTAGGTACATTATTTGAGGTGACACAGTCAGATTTCAAAACCAGGTAGTTTGGCTCCAGAGCCATCTCTCTAAGTCATTTTATATGTGTCGTGGGAGGACAATGGCTATGACACCCTATGGTGCATACAGTGGGTGCTTCTTGATCCTAGGATGATTTGATTTGTTCTTGGAGGCTATCTCCTAAAGCAGTACTTAACTTCAGTTTATTCATAATTCAGCTGATATTCAAATGCCTATTAACACAGTTCTAGGTACCAGGATTATTCCTTTTTAGTTGGAAAAGCCAATGAAACAGAAGCACAAATATATATTTTGATGCAGTATGCCATAGGGAGGAATAGATCTGGATAAGGAATAAAAGATGACATGGAGGGAAATGAGCTTGTTAGGACAAGTGGTGATCTTGGTGGTGGTGAGGTGTTAATGTTAGGAAGGAAGGTTAGGGAAGTCTATTCTGGAGAGAGAGCATATGAAGATTATCTGAGTCCCTTCAGTTGCTGTAACAGTTTCATAGATTGAGTGGCTTAAAGATCAGACCTTTGTTTCTTCCAGCAATGAAGGCTGGGAAGTCCCAGTTCACAATGCTGATAGATCCATTTTCTGGTGAAAGCACACTTCTTGGTTTGCACATGGCTATTTTCTCACTGTATCCTCAAATGGCAGAGAAAGAAGAAGTGAGCTCTCTGTCTCTCATATAAGGGCACTAATCCCATTCATGAGAGCTCCATCTTCATGCAATATCCCACCTTCTAATACCATTAAGCTTGGGGTAAGAATCCACACATATGAATTGGGGGCTATGCAAATATTCAGTTTGTAACATAGACCTAAATGACATGTAGAAAAAAAAAAAAACCCTGCAGATATGGGGCAAAGAAGAAATTGTAAGAAGGAATTGTAAGTGTCAAATCCAGAGGCAGAGCTCATTTGGCCCATTTGAGGCACTATAAGGAAGTCAGTGTATACCAAGGTGAGAGAGATGAGGAAAGGAAAGGGTAGGTAGTTGAGGATAAGACAAGTAGCACCTTATAAACCAGATGGTGACTTTGGGTTTTATTTTTAGTGTGATGAGATGCCATTAGAAAGTTAAGTGAAGGGAAAGGATATCCAATGAGAACTTCCTGTCCTACATCTCATAAGGAGTCAGTGTTTCAAGAAGATCACGTCACTGTCCAGTAAAAGTTTGGATGAATGAACCACTAGGGAGATCAGGTCCTCTACGAGCAAGTAAAAGTGATGATATTAGTTATACTAACATAAACCATCTTGAAAGGTGGTTTATTGGCTGGGACAGTAGTTTAATTGTAGCTACATAGAGATGGCAATTAATGGCACAGTTACTGATTGTTTCCTACATGTAATGGCATTAATATGTTCAACCACCATTAAAAAATGGAGTTTCTTAGCTATAAACTGATAATTGTAAGGATATGTTAGGGCACTGGCATGTGGGGAGGTACACAAGGAGAGTTAAATAGTTAACTTGAATTTAAAATATTTGGATAAATGGGAATACTAAGTATCTAAATCTATTCATGTTCTTATGTTTTTCTTATAAAAACTTGTTGATTTATATAATAGAAACATATTTCTTAATCAATGATTATTGAAGAGTAAGAGTAAATCCATAGTTTAAATTTGGTATATATCAAAAATCTCTAGTCTAATTTACTTATCCAAAATATAGGAGAAATATAGTTTCTTAACATGTTCAATTGTATCAAAAATTATATTAGAACCAATAAAACTAATTTTTCTAAAAAATCAATGAAATAGAGAAAATATCTATTTATACATACATATAAAATTAGCATTTGGATTATGTAAGACATAATTATTAACAACTAGTTTTTATTTGGACAAATCAACAAAGGTTAGGAGCTATCATTTTTACACATAAGAAAACCCAACATATGCAGAAGTGGTCATTCATAATGATTAAAGAAATACACCTAAGGTAACTGAGGTTTAAAAAATAAATTAAAATTATAAGTTACAAGGTTGATAGAATGGCATACTAGCACATGATGATTATCATTCAAATCAGTATAGCCCTGGATTTATCCCCAGCCCTGGAAAATAAAGTCAGTACATCTTACCTAAAGGCTACCAACAACATTTAACAAAATTCGTTGTACTGAATACACCTTTTGATCCAGTCATTTCTCTTTCTGATGTGGGGAGAAAGGGAAAAAATGTTGCTGGAACAATGTTAGTTAGAATAACAAAAGGCTAAAAATAACTCTAATAACTAACATTTAGAGAAATGATTAAAGTATAATAGCTCATAACAATATAATAGTGTTTCCAGATACAATATTATGGAGAAGTCTATGTAAAATAAGTAAAAAAAAATACACAAATATATGAAAAATTGTTTATAATCAAGTGCACCTATATAAAGTCTAGAAAGCATAGAGTACTTAGGCACATTTGATTTTGTTTACCTTTTTAAGGTACATTTTGTTACATATGAATATAATATGAAGAATAGAATTCACTTAATGAAAGGATATCATAGGATATAGAAAATGATACACAAGACCAATGATTTGGAGCACCTGATGCCCACAGACAGGAACTGGGATGCCAGTGAAGGTCCACTCTCCTTCCAGTACAGGTAAGCATAGTGGGAAAAAAATGCCCTTTGAGATTTATCAGAAGTAACATTGATTCCCAATGAGTGAGCCATGTCAGCAGAAAAGATTTATTTTGGAATTAAAAACCTACTTCAAAGAAAGTTATAAACTTAGGACAGCCCATATCCAATTACAACATTTTAAAAAATTGTCTCTATAAAAGCCAGTCTCTCAATTCTTAACAGCTAGCATACTTTGATGTCATGTACAACTAATTCCAGAAAAGCAGAGAATTTCAGGAAGCCCATGGAAGTCACTGTCATGAAGTTTGACCTGGGCTGCTTTGAGAAATAAAACCTTTGACCTCATCATACCAGGTTGTATTGGAGTAAAACAATAAATTTCAAAGAATTCATTAGGTCCTTAAAACAGGTGGCATTAGCCTTTGTATATATGCTAAGTTCAAATATAAATCGACTAGGATGAAAACAGGAAAAGAATGGATTCCAGGGTTTTTTTGAATTTTGAATATTTTGTGTGATGGTATTATATGTGTCTCCCCTCTTTTCACAAGAAAAGATAACCTGAGTGGGGCCAGATAGCTACTAGTTTCCTTGAAGTCTCAGTTGAAATCTGTTCTACCTTACTTACTGCTCCTTTAATCATTAACAAGTAAATGTATGGCTTCTGTAGATACCACAGCCAAGGAAAGTCACCTTTAGCATAAGCCCATGGATCCCTTTCATTATATGTGATAATTTGGTTTCAAGGGTCATATGCCACCATCCAGAACTACTTTAGGATCTTGGAGGCTATTCTAGAATTCTTGATGTTAAAAGGTGTCATATTACAATTTAACATCAGTTTATGAATATCTGTAGCACTGATATGATTTCAGTTATTATTGATATCTAGATAAGAAGACATATATGTTTTGTGGGAAAAATGGGAAGAAGCAAAATTGTCATTGCATTGATACACTAGACAGGTCTGAGGTGATCCAGTCCCTTTTCTTGCCAGCAAAAAAACAGCATCTTAAATGAGGCTAATGATACCCACTGCAGTGGATTATTGATAGAGTTACTGTTATGGTTTAGATATGAGGTGACCCCCAAAGGCTCATGTATGGTACAATGCAAGTAGGTTTAGAGGTGAAATGATTGGGTCATGAGAATCTTAACCCAATCAGTGAATTAATCCCCTGACAGGGATTAACTGGTTGGTAATTGTAGGCAGGTTAAGGTGTGGCTGGAGGAGGTGGGTCACTAGGGTGTTACTTTGGGGTCTATATCTTGTCCTTGTTGAGTGGAGTGCTCTCTCTCTTGTGCTCTCTCCCCACCTCCTCTCTCCACCTATACTTCCTGGGTGCCATGTGCCCAGCTACTTTCTTCTGCCACATCCTTCTGCCATGATGTTCTACCTTACCTTGGGTCCTGAGGAATGGAGTCACCATCTATGTATGAACTGAGACCTCTGAATCCATGAGCCCCCAAATAAACTTACCTCCTAAAATCGCTCTTGTCAGGTCTTTTGGTCACAGCAACAAAACAGCTAACTAAAATAGTTACTGAATGAAGGAATATAGTGGGTAGGAACTAAGTAAATGATCCTTTTTTCACTTTTTATGTGCAAAGCTTTTTATAAGGTATCTAGGGTGAAGAGGATAACATTTAGAGGGAGGGACTGGGGTGAGAAAGCAATTGCCAAAACAAACCTATTGTAAGGAAATATATAATAGGTTAGGGGAGTTGAGCACACAACTTAATTAGGGAAAGATTGTGCAGGTAAAAGAAGATGGCAAAAGTGCTGAATGTGGCTGGCATTAGGGTAAAAGCCAACCTTCGTGTTCTAAAGTAAGCCTTTGAGGTTAAGTGTGTGTGATGGTTTCCTGTATAGATTTGATGACAGGCTGGTGCACAGGGCAAACCCTGGCTGTGAAATTGCTTTAGAGAAAGTCATGCTTTAAAAAGTGATAGAATATTAGAATTATGCCCTTTGCTTTTGAAAATCGCCTCTTTCCCACTGTATTTCAGGAAATATGTCATCAAAAGCCAGCTGCAACCCTTTCAGTAATATGGGTGGAAGGAGGTATAGGAAGCCATGGGAATGACTTTCATCTCCTTCCAGCTGGTCTTTGTCTTCCAGGGATCCCTGCACCTCCCCCACAGCACCATTCAAAGGGGCTCCTGTGAGCTAGTGGCAAAGTAGTTTTGCTTGCTTGCAGCTCCTGAAATCCTTCCATGACACTGGAATAAATAATGAGGTAGAGGAGATCACCATTTTATTTATACCTCTCTGTGGAAAGTAACATCTTTCAATGTGTATTTTTAGTTGTTTGTAGTTGTCTTCACTTTTCCTCTTGGATTATAAATTCCTTAAGGAAAGAAGGGTTTCATTTGATTTTCAATAAATAAGCTATTGTTGAAAAGAATTCCTTTTACTTCAAAGTCTTGATGACTGTTTGAATTACATGGATCTCTTTGCTTGTTTATAGAGATTTTCAAGATTATCTGAAACTATGCACAGATGGTCCTGAATTTCTAATGGTTCAATTTAACAATTTTCTGCTTTATAATGGTATGAAAACATACCTGTTCAGAGCACGGTGGCGCATACCTGTAATCCCAACGACTGGGGAGGCTGAGGGAGAAGGATCACAAGTCCAAAGCCAGCCTCAGCAACTTAGCAAGGCCCTAAGCAACTTAGCAAGACTCTGTCTCAAAATAAAACATAAAAAGGGCTGAGGATGTGGCTAGGTGGTTAAGTAAAGTATCCCTGGGTTCAATCCCTGGTACAAAATAAAATAAAATAAAGCAAAGAAAACATACCTGTACAATCATTCTGTTTTTCACTTTCAGTGTATTATTTAATATGTTACATGAGCCACTTGATGCTTTTACATATATGGGCTTTATGTTAGATGATTTTGCCAAAATGTAGTCTAGTGTATATGTTATGGTAGGCTAGGCTACCTGTGATATTTGGTAGGTTAGGTGTATTAATACTTTTTCAACATACAATATTTTCCACTTAAGTTGGGCTTGTCAGGATTTAACCCCATTATTAGTCGAGGAGCATCTGTATTTATTTGGGTTTCTGCCTGTTTGGGATTCAAAGAGAATTGATTATCTTACCATTTCTGATTTATGCTCTGTTGGCATGGGGGATTAGCCATGACATGTTTTCAGAGTCTTCATATCTCTTTAGAATCTCAAAACTATGTTCCCCTACAGTTAATGGAAAGCAGATCAGAGGAGGAGGCACTGGTCTCAGATCTGGTAGCTAAACTAGACACTTGGGTCTGGCAAACAGAAGGTAGTAGAAAAGTAAGAAAACAAATTCACATGTCTAACAGATGTAGGAAGGTCAATGTTTTTCCTAGGAGGCTGTCTGGGACAACTCAGTTAAGTACCAACTGGCAAGAACAAAGTGTAGTAGAAAGGTCTGCCAGCCCCTTAGGCAAAGCTGAGTAATTCTTAGTTGAATGTAGGGGACATTACAACTGCTTACTGGCACAATGGGTGGGCACTTTGTCAAAGCTCTTCATGTGGTGATGGTGGTGGTGGTGGTAAAGAAAAGGGAGCCTTGTTTAGATTTCGATGCTTTGCACCTGCAAGAAATTTGGTACCTTCCTCCCTATCGTAAAAGGGGTTATTTACTTTAGATAAAGGCCACAAGATAATTGTAAATACTCATGTACTTGTGTAATTGAATTGGTGGTAACTTATTTTTAGAAATCCTCTAATAAGCAGACCATTTCAACCACAAAATTGTCAGTGGGAAACGAGAAGCAGATTGTTGAAGGGAACCTTGCTGTGTGTTGTGTGTGGCAGGAAGTATGGCACTGGATGCTGGTGACTCTAGCCTGTGAGATAGCCTGCCGCAGTCTTAACTGTATACCTTGTGTTATTTTATTTTTATGTATTCATTCTGTGTCTATCGGAGTCTTCTTTCTTGGTTAATCTAGCTAAAGTTTTGTCAATTTTGTTGAGCTTTTAAAAATACCAACTCTGTTTCCTTGATCTTTTGTATTGTGTTTTTAGTCTCTATTTCAATTATTTCTGCTCTGATATTTGTTATTTCTTTCCTTCTACTAACTTAGGGTTTGGTTTGTTCATCTCTAGTTCCTTAAGATGCACTGGTAGGTTGTTTGTTTGAAATTTTTCTAGTTTTTTTTTCTTTCCAATATTTTATTGTCATAAAATATACATAACGTAAAATGACAGTTCAGTGGTATTAAATATATTCCTAATGTGAAAACATCAGCACCATCCATCCCTTTCCTCTTTTAAAACTAACATTCTATGCCCACTGAATACTTTTATTCTCCCTAACCCTTATGCCTCCAAAACCACCATTCTACTCCTTTGTGATCTTTTTTTTTCTTCTTCTTCTTTTTATTTATTTTGATGTAGGTGCTATTGCTATCAACTTCCTTCTTAGTAATGCTTTTGCTTTATCCCTTAAGGTTTAGTGTGTATGTTTCCATGTTCATTTTGTGCTCACCCATCCTTCCAAATGATTGGCATCTGAAGCTGTGTGAAGAGTGGCAGTTAAGCACAGTGCTTCCTAGAGAACTTTTTACAATGATGTCTCCCTTGAGTCATATTGTCTATACTATATCAAGCCCTTTGTGACTTCTGGCTCTTGGGAGGAGCAATTGAATAAAAATTTTCTCATTTAGTTTAGGATCCACAAACCAATGAGAGTTTTTCACTTTCCTTCTGAGATCACCACTCTAGACTTGATAATGGATATACACTTAGACTCTATAATGGATAATTTTTAACTAGTGAGTATTTTTTAGGAGGCAGTGGGATGTACTGTGTTGGTAATGAGCTTGAACTTGAGTTCAGCTGTGGCTCTGCAACTTCCACGTGAACCCAGGAAAGTCACTCAGCTACTTCACTTGTTAGCATTTTTGGCTATAAAATAGGGTAAGTATGTTCTTAACCTCATTGAGTTGTTGTGAGATAAACCTTCAATTGTGAGCACTCAAATATTTGCTAATATTTGTTAGACAACTTGATTGATCGAGGCACAGGGTGCACACAGAAAAGTAGTTGAAGCCCATTCCATTAAGGAGCTTACAGAGTAGTTAGCAGATACACTTGGGAGATAATACAAAGTAAGTTGAGGTTTGTTAGAGTTTGAGGAAAGGAAAGCCCACTCCTGTGTGGGAGGTGCACTGAGTAAATATAGCTAGAAGAAACACAAGAAAGGGCAAGATGTCCTCGATGGAGGGACTGACAAGAACAAAGGCTCAGTGCTACATTCAGCATATCTCTGTGGCTTAGTTACGTACTTGGCAGGTGAGGACTGGTGGTAGCAGGCAGATGAGTCCAGAATGTGCATGATGCTTGGTCTCTATACCTTTCTACTTTTCACTACTGTGGTGTCTAATACTTGATCCCATGCCTTCAAATGGTTCTAAGACTCACATGAATGAAGATGTCTGTGGAAGAGAAGAGGAGAAACAGGATTCATGAAGAAGGAAGTACCTGCTATCTGTAAATCCCACAATCTGAGGGGAGGGCCATTCTGCACAGATTTGGAGAGGTTAAAAGGAGGAAAAAAAATGCAGCCCATCTGTTTGATTGTTGTGAGAACCTTCTGCCAACCAAACAGATGGAGGCTAAGGCTGATACTTTGTTGATACAAACTGTAAAACTGGAAACAGCAATAGGAGGTGACCATCTCATACTCTGCTGGCTGGGTGACTGGGATAAAATCAAATCCAAAAATTAAAACCCCACTAGTACCTGTTGGCCTATTTTTGTCACTTAGAATACAACAAAGAAAATTACTATTGAACTTAACACTGACCATTAAGGAGTAATTACTTTATGATGTGGAAAATGGAGAAGACTTCGAAGACAGTAGTCGTGATCTCTTGGAATTTTTTAGCAAACTTAGTACTTTAGAAAATTTCTGATTTAAAGGATGTTTTATTTTTCCATTGCTATGATGAAATACTTCATAAGATCAACTTAAAAGAGGGAAAGATTTATTTTGGCTCATAGTTTTGGAGGTTTAAGTCCATGGTCACTTGTATATAATGGTGGAAGAAGCTGCTCACTTCATGGCAGAGAGAGGAATGCTGGGGTCCCGTATTCCCTTCAAGGGCACACTTCCAGTGACCTAACTTCCTCCCACTAGGCCCCACCCCCTGAAGTTTCCACCACTTCCAGGAGTGCCATAGGCTGGTGACCAAGACTAACACACGTGCCTTTGGGGGTACTTTAGATCCAAACTGTAGCAGAGGACTATTCCAAATACTAGTACATAAAATTCTTGATACCTCACATCCAGTTTCCCTTGTCTTTATCTTATATTAGTAAGGTACAGTTGTATCAATTCATTAGCTAATACTGATTATTAACTAAAGTCCATACTTTATTTAAATGTATTGTTTTTCCCCAATGTCTTTTTTTGTTGTTGTTGTTCCAGGAGCCTATCATATGCTCCCTTAGGTTCCTTTTGGTTGTGACAGTTTCTCAGGTTTTCCTGGGTTTTGATGACCTTGATAGCTGTAAGAATTATGTCAGGTATTTTTTTTTTATTTTGTTTAGTTGTAGATGAATACAATATCTTTATTTGTTTTATGTGGTGCTGAGGATCGAACCCAGTGCCTCACGTATGCGAGGCAAGCGTTCAACCGCTGAGCCATAGCCCCAGCCCCTGTGTCAGGTATTTTGCAGAAGATCTCCAAACTTGGATTTGTCTGATGATATTCTCATCATTAGAGTGGAGTAATGTGCTTTGGGGAGGTAAAATGTCATCCTCATCATGTTATACCAGGGGCAATACCATTAACAGGACCTCTCTCTATTCATGATGGTCTTGATGACTTGGCTGATGTAATGTTTGTCAGATTTCTCCATAATAAAGTTACACTTTTTGTTTCCTTCCCATTTCATACTACAGTCTTTGTAAGGAAGTCATTATAACAGCCCACATATAAGGAATGAGAAATTTTGTTCTTCTTCCTTTAGGGTGAACTTTCTATAAAATTACATGGAACTCTGCATGGGAGATTTATATACTCTCCCCATTTATTTATTCAGCACCTTATATTACTATTGACTTATTTATTTTATACTTTGAGTTATAATCCAATATTCCTTTAATTTTTTTGCTCAAATTTTTACAGGCTCAGCTCTTTCTTGGATTTCTTTTTCAGTTGGCTTCTGTGTCCCTTGACATACTCTCATCATTGAGGAAACTTGTTTGTTAGGCAATGTATTACTTTCTGGCACTGCAAGGTGCTCTTGAATCATTTGGTGTCTTCCCTGTCTCAGACCCTTTGGAATTTGCAATATTCCAATATTTATAAAGGAAAAAAAACTTTCATTATAAGACATACTTCCAAGGCTTTAGGAGAGCAGGTTTAAAAACATTTAAAGGACATAAATCAGATCTTACAGCTTTTAAGGGATGTGACCCAGAAGAGATGAGAATTTCTGAAAAAGGAAATTGGAAATTCTGATTACACAAGTATGATGAAACTTCACGAGAGAGATGAGAAAGAACATAAAGGAACTCATGTGGCTTCAGAGGATGTGTTATGATTAATTTGGATTTTAAAAAGTCATGCGCAGAAGATACTTATGATCAGACTGAGAATTTCTAAAAATATCATCATCAAAAGTTACTGAGCTGCTGGTTTGGTAAAACAATTTCATGACTCTTCTAAATGAAGTTATATTTTTTCTATATACTAGCTATATTAAAATGGGAGCTCTTTTCATTTCTCTGAATTCATCTCTGATCTTAGTTCATTCACTCAGCAAATTTTTGTTTAACACACACTTTGTGAACTCATTTAGACTCTAGGAATGCATCAGTGAACAAAGCTGCCGAATTCTGTGTTCTCATGGAGTGTGCACTCTAATTCAAGAAGGTGGATGACAAGCAGGCATTTTTTAAAATATGGAACAGTATATGGTATAGAGAAAAGTAAATCAGGATAAGGGGAACAGCCCTGGGGTGGGGCTGCTATTTATAGAAGGTGATCAAGGAAAGCTCCATTGATAAGGTGGCATTTGAGTAGAGAACAGATGGTATAGCACAGGAATGAGCCATCTGCATACCTTAAGGAAAGAATTTCAGGCAGAGGGGACAGAGAATACAAAAGGCCTGAAGCAACAGAGGGGTCAGGATGACAGAGAGATGAGATGAGTGAGGGGAAACACACAGGCCTGGTCAGGAGGATGTCATTCGTAGGAAGCCTGTATGAGTGGCTGTCCCCAGAGCTGAGTGCTGCTTTGGACCTGGACAATGCAGGTAGCTTCTGGACTTTGAGTAAGAAGGAGCCATTGGAGGCTTTTGAGTGGAGGAATAAGGTCACCTGATTTCACATTTGAAAAGGACCACTCTGGTCATATACGTGATAGGCCGAAAAGGACCGAAGTGGAGACCAGTTAAGAGGTCTTTTTATCCTTTAATACATTTTAATCTTAATTTTTTTAAAAAAATTTTTTAGTTGTTGAGGAATCTTTTATTCATTTATTATTTATATGTGGTGCTGAGGATCGAACCCAATGCCTCACGCATGCCAGGCAAGCGCTCTACCACTGCGCTACAGCCCCAACCCCTTAATTTGTTAATCTTATTGTCTTTTTGTGTTTCTTTCACATAGTAATAGTTGTGTATACGGACCATTTTCTGTCTACATATTTTAAGATTTTTTTTTTCTATAGTCCTTAGACTTATAATATTTAGTGGCTGCATAAGTTATTAGTTTCCTATTCTTCCTGTAAAAAATTAACATAGATATAGTGGCTTAGAAGGACACAGCTTTATTATCTTATGGTTTCTGAGGTCAGAAGTCCTAAACTCAAGGTTCTGGTAGGACTGCATTCTTTCTGGAGGCCACCTTCAATCCTTGACTCATGGCCCCTTGCTCCGACTTGAAAGCCAGCAACATTTTCAAATCTCCCTCCCTCCACCCTCTCCCTACTTCTGCTGCTATCATGACATCTCCTCCTCTGACTCTGACCCTCTGCTTTCCTTTTATACATTGTGGTCACACTGAGCACACCTGGATAATCCACTTCATTATTTTCAGAATGTATCCCTTAAGATAAATGCCCAGGTGTAGAGTTCCTGGGACAGAGGGCATGATGATCTTGTTTATTTGCTCTCCAAATACTTGTCTATGTTTTCAGTAAATATATGATATATCCTTTTTGCTACAACCTCACCAGCCCTGATTTTTGTCACTTAAAAGTATATTTCTAGGGCTGGGGTTGTGGCTCAGTGGTAGAGCGCTTGCCTAGCACATGTGAGGCCCTGGGTTCAATCTTCAGCACCACATAAAAATAAATAAATAAATGAATAAAATAAAGCTATAAAAAAAAGTTACCTCATTAAAAAAAAAAGTATATTTCTAGAGCTGGGGATGTGGATCAGTGGTAGAGTGCTTGCCTAGCACACATGAGGCCCTGGGTTCCATCCCCAGTACCACACACACACACCCACACAAGTGTATGTCCACCATAGTATGCTACAAAAGATTTCAATGTTGTTTGAATTTAATTTCTTTGTTGGCTAGGTTGAACCTTTTGGTGGTGGTATGTATGTATGTGTGTGATGTATGATATTTTGAGGATAGTGTTTTTGTTTTGCTTGTTGGTTTTGCTTCTAGAGCTGGAAGAATGGAGACAGAAGTAGACTGTTGCTTAAGTAAGGGGTAAGGCTGGCATTAATAGATGACATATATAAAACTAAATAAATGGCTTTTACTTCCCCATCCAAGAGATGATCTTCAAAATAGGAAGGACATTAATAAAGTGGATTCAGAATACAGTGAAAGAGATCCAGGTAATTTGAATGAGTTCATATCTCTGGGGCATGCTATATCAAATCTTGGGGTGCTGAAGGCATTAACAGATACCATCTCTGAGCAACTCCCAGCAATCAGAGTTAAATCTTAGAAGGCAAGGGAGGTTCCGGAAGACCTGAGAGTTGCAAATGTCATTCTGCGTAGTGTTGAAAAGTCTAATTCCTAAAACTAGCAATGGATGAAATACTCCCTTGCATTATTTCTCAATTACTACCAAATAAATGACTTGTGAGCCCATAGAAGAGATTACCTTAATCCCTAGGAACCAGCATAAATATACTAATCTATGTGATAGGTTCATCACATTTCCTTTTTAGATAGGGATTTCTTTTTTAAAAAATATCTTTTAATTTTTATTTTATTTTATGTATTTATATATGGTGCTGAGGATCGAACCCGGTGCTTCAAACATGCGAGGCAAGCGCTCTACCACTGAGCTACCACCCCAGCCCCGGATAGGGATTTCTTGATTGGAAGAAAATGCCATAGACAGTGAAGTGTTTGGCAAAAATCTCTCACAGGAAGAGAAATGTTGGTGGATCACAGAATAACTAAATGAATTCACAGATCATTCTAATTCTGTGCCACAGCACAGGTGATAATGGAGCACCAGTCAGTCTGGGAAGAAGTTTCAGCAGCTGATGATTTGGCTTTTCCTTAGCCCTAACTTAATAAAACTTCTCAGGACTTAAAAAAAATTATGTAGATGATGCCACAGGGTTTAATGAACTAGCTAAACCTGCAGAATAAATATCTGTCTGCAATATGAAGTAAATATCCTCCAACTATGAAAATAGACTGAAACCAAATAAATACATTTATGAAAAATAATGAGAATTTTTAGGAACCGAGTTTGTATGTAATGAAAGTCCAGTTTACTTTTCTCAAGTTTTGGTTTTCTTGAACTTACCAATTAAAAATAAATGCAGTAGTACTTGTATAGTGAAAACAATCATTTTAAGGTTAGTTTCCTTGTGGGAGAAAGCTAGGTCCACTTACATATATGTGGTTGATATGAAAGCTGAGTCTAACATACAAACTGCTGGGTTTGGAGGGAGCAAGCAGGGTGCTTATCCTAGCACTGCTACAAATTAGTTGTCATCTTGGAAAAGCAGCTGTCTTTACCTTTCTGGGCCTGAGTTTTCTTATCTGGAAGTTGAGGATGGCAAGGGTGGGGCGCAGTTAATCACTTTGCTCCAGTCTCACTCCTGAGCTCTATCAGGCAGTCTGAATTCATTCTCATGTTCTTCAATGAATTTGGCCAAACTTCTAGACTAAATGCATTCTTGTAAATATTTCTTACCCTTCCATGCCTCTGTGAGAAAGTTCCTTCCCAGTCTACAATTCCCTTTGGATTTCTGTCCTTCAGGATCATGTTAAAATGTATTCACTTTCAAACCTTCCATCCTAGGTTCACTAAGCACTGCAGTGAACTCTCTTTGATCTCAGGAGAACCAGGATCATTTTTTGCTTGGGGCACAGACCTACCCTCTTGGGATTTCTGGATGAACCTCTCCTTAACCAGCCCCAAAGGCTTAACCCTGGGTGAAGATGGTCTTTTCAACCTCTCCATTCCCAGTTTGCCTGTCCTGGACCATCCCATGAATATCAGGTTTGGATCACTGACTGCTCTTCCACCTTTCCACCCAGTACTTGATTCTGATTTAGTTGTAACCATCATGAGCATTTAATTTTGAATTTTTTGTCTTCAAATTTTATTTTCCACTTTGTATCTTCGTGTAATTGTTTCTAAAGGAGTTGAAAATATTTCAAGTACATGTTTATTCTTGCCTAATTCTTTCCTATTGTCAATCATAAAACGTGATCAAGTGTCTATTTTTGCTCTTACAGAATACAATATTTATCTCTCTTCAGGCAATCTGTCCTTCTATTCTTTTTCTCAAAAATCTTTTTTACTTTAGGTTAAATTCTCAGAGTCAGAGGTGTCAGACTGAGGGGTACATTGATGTGATTCTTGATCCCCTTAAGGCACTTTTGTTTTTATTGACAGAATAAACATGAGGGATCACTTTAGCATATTATATTTCCTTAAAACCTTAAAATATTTAAGAGTTCAGCATTTGTATTAAATATATACATTTCAGTCTCCTCCTTAGGGCTTCCCCCAATCCTGAAATAATTTTGGCAGGGGGAATATTTTGTAACCTGAGATATCTTGGGTACTTTTCAGCCCACTTTAACTACTTTCCTCCCATGACATTTTTTGCCATTTTTAACCTTTTTCTTTCTAGATAAACATGACAGTAGAGTGTATTTTGACATCTTATGTATATAGAATAAATGTAACTTGTTCCAGTTAGGATCCCATTATTGTGGTTGTATGTGATGTGGAGTTACATTGGTCTTGTATTCATATAAAAGGATAGGAAAGTTATGTCCCATTCATTCTACTGTCTTTCTTATTTCCATCCCCTGTCCCTTCCCTTCATTCTCTTTTATCTATCTAGTCTCCTGCCTGCCCTCCCTTGTTGTGGGTTTGCATCCACATATCAGAGAGAACATTTGGCCTTTGGTTTTTGGGGACTGGCTTATTTCACTTAGCATGATATCCTCCAGTTCTATCCATTTACCAGCAAATGCCATAATTTCATTCTTCTTTATGCCTGAGTAATATTTCATTGTGTACATTTTCTTTATCCATTTATCCGTTTTAGGGCACCTAGGTTGAATCCATAGCTTGGCTATTGTGCATTGAGCTGCTGTAACCATTGAAGTGGCTGTGTCACTATAGTATGCTCATTTTAAGTCCTTTGGGTATAAACTGAGGAGTGAGATAACTGGGTCAAATGGTGGCTCCATTCCAAGTTTTCCTTGGAGATTCTTATCTCCATACTGCTGTCTGTAGTGGTTGGACCAATTCGCAGTTCCACCAGCAACATATACAAGAACCTTTTCCCCAACATCCTCACCAATGTTTATTGTTACTTGTATTCTTGCTAATTGCCATTCTGACTATGGTGAGATGGAATTTCAGTGTAGTTTTGATTTGCCTTTCTCTAATTGCTAGAGATGTTGAACATTTTTTTCATATATTTTTTGACCATTTGCATTTCTTCTTTGAAGTGCCTATTCAGTTTCTTAGCCCATTTTATTGATTGAGTTATTTGTTTTTTTATTGGTGTGTGTGTGTGTGTGTGTGTGTGTGTTAAGATTTTTGAGTTCTTTGTATATCCTGGAGATTAATGCTGTATCTGAGGTGCTGGTGGTAAAGATTTTCTTCTGTAGGCCTCCATTGACTTCTACCATGAATCTTTTCACCCTTTCAAGACTCATTCTGGGCTCCCTGCTGCTGTGCATGAGCATGTTCTAGGCTTCCCTCTAAATTCATGTGACACATGTAGCTAACTTCTCAGCATGGGTTTATTGCTGCTTATTACTGTTTAATCCAAGAGAATGACGTATTGTCGTGCGTGCTCTCCACCTGCCACAAGTATATCTTGGAGTTAACATGTTGTGTTTCTGGTTAATGCATTGGGCAGGAAGTGAGCTACCAATTATGGTCAAGGGGTAGAGTCTCTTTGCTTATCTGAAAAACAGCTACAGTGTCCTTGCAGGTCTTGCTTAGAAAGCTTTCCCAGCCTCAGCCAGTAAGACAGGTGGCATGTACCAAGAAGCTAGTCTGTGTAGCAAGGTTCCTCTGTACATGTACTTGCATCAAATGTCTGAATTTTCACCCTGAAGAAATGAAAACTTTCAGAATTGATCTGTTTGAAGATTTAGATGGTATGTGGTTCCAAACAGGGCTTCATGTTTATAAACAGGGAATCTTTAAAGCCTTCAGGATGTGATTGCTTTTGGAGTTTTTAGTCTGACTGACCTGTAGACATGTTTGGGGGCTGACGAATGTTAAATAGTTCTAATGTGGCACAATGGAGTGGAAGGTAAGTGGCTATTATGGGTGTAGTTAACAATAGTAGAAGACAGAAATAACCAGTGCTTCTCTGTAGCCATAGAGATTCATAGCGTAAAAACACAGATGCCTTTTGATATATGAGTTTCATGAAGGTCTCTCAAAGCAGGGTCCTATGCTATACAGGAGTGAAAACTTTGCAACCAAGACTCTGATGCAGTGATTCTGATGAAGTCTCTGGAGCTCTTTAGCAACAGAGGTATTTGCCTGTTGTAAAACTGTGATATGGCTTTAGGCAAATATTTATTCAGTGGGAAGTGTGGGTGTGCACAGCAAGGTCTGCTCCTTCCTTATGGACTATTTCCTCATGAAGTTCATTAGTCTCTGACTCGGGGACAATGTGATAGCATGGGAGTGGCATGGACCATAAATGTCACAAGATCTGAGCTCAGGCTACGCTGTGGCAAGTTGTCCATGTTTGTAAGACTTTAGGCTCAGAAGTTTCTGATGGGCCAGAGGTGTTTCACTCATAAAATTGAGAAGAGCTGGCCAAAGTGTTAGACCAGGTCTTTCTAAGGACCCTTTTAGCTTTTAAATCTCTAATTAGTATTTCTAGATGCCATTTTACTTGCCCATTTAATCATAGTTGGGAAATACTGATTTATAAAGGAACAAATATATTCTAGGTCTTTCTATAACACAGATAATAGTTCATGTTTTGGAGTGTGTAGTCTTTTTTCTAAACAGATATATATATGAATTAGTAAAATAGAGCATGTACATAAATCTCAAAATTTGAACCACATATACATTTTTATAAAATGATTTGTTTCACTTCACATTGTATATTGCCTGTCATCTGAGTAGTGCTTGGAGGTCTTATCCAAACTCAGATTCTCTTGGTCTTTTCTACTGTGTATTCTGAGTTCTCCATTTTGGGGACATTACAAGTACCCTCTAAAGTAAACACCATGGCTCATGAACATCCCATGAGTGCAAATAGCCAGCCCATGCTGTTCCAAAAAATAACATTGAGGAGACTCCTAGGGCACTCTGTGCCTTCTTGCTGTCCACTGCCTGGGCACAGACTGCCACTACCAGGGGCCATGGTGGAGGGGGATGAGCGACCCTTAAGAATTGGTATTAGCATATGACCTGACACTGTCTCAGATGCCTTCCACATATAGTTTTATTTGTGCATAACCAGGTGAGATGGGGCCGACCCTGGACCCAGGGATGCATCAGGGAGACCTGGGAACCAGTGATTTTCTTTCTGTGCCCCGCCTCTTGCCCCTCTCCTGACATTCATCTTTTCCTGCTTCTCTGGGTTTCTCTTTCCCCTCTGTTTTCATCACAAATCATTAACAGAAAGATTTTGGTAGCAGATGTTGGGGTAGGGAGGGGCAGGGCTGGTTATCATGGCCCTGCTCATAAGACATTTATGTTCCCCCACTTTTCAAGTCAGTGAGTTTCAGAGTTGGAAGATAGTCTTAGTTAAGTTTTGAAGAATAAGTGAAATTGAAATACTACTGAACGTTTAACAAAGTTTTTTTCTACTATTTTCTGTTTTCTTGCATGTGGTTTCAGCGACTTTAAGGGTTAGATTGGTTTTGGTGGGCATTCTTGGAACTTAAACACCAGAGAACTTATAATAGGAAATACTGTGTTTAGTGGGAATTTTTACTACATCACTATATGCATAGTAAGGTCACTTCTAGTTCTAAAATTCCATGATTTATAGCATTGTTTCTATGGAAAAATACATTCCAAGTTCCAAACAGCTGAGTTTTGGACTCTAACTCCTTTGAGACTTGGGACCACCCATATCATCTTTACTATCTTTAAATATGCAGGTAAGTGTGTGTCATTGGCTTTATTTGTAAATAATGGTAACACAAGTAATTATTGTATGAGCAACTATAATTTGTCAGATACTGTCATAAGAGCCTTCATATATTTGTGATTTCTGCTCACAGTGATTCTTTGAAATAGGCATTATTATCTCCATTTTACAGGTAAGGAAGCTCAGGCATAGCAGAAGCAAGAGGTGACCACAGATACATTCGATCCCATTCTTGCAACCTTTCTTTGTTGCCTGATATCTCCCAACCACATCCTAGTGAGTCTTTCTTCTTTTTGCTTTATCCCCAATGGTCCTTTCTCAAGAGAGGTGAAAATTGATTCTTTTAAAAGCACTATTTTAAAATCAGTATCATTCCCACCAAGAGACCCCAATCAACATCAATTGATCAACATCAATTCCTTTTGATCATTTCAAATACCATGATGAATCTCTGTTGCTTTTTGGTGGTGGTGACTGACAGTGGGCATGGTCTCAGAAGCTTGTAGATTACAAAAATATTTTATACAAAATAACACTACAGTATTCAACTACAAGATTCAAATGAACATACCAAAAAATGGTTTTTGAAGGATAGAATGCAGTAGTCAACAGAGATGGATAGTGGATAATACACACCTCCCCCGCCCCTCCTTACTTGCAGTATTCACAAAATCTGTCCTCAGGTATATGCCAGGAATGTTCATTTCCTCATTTACTCATCATTGAGGAGACTTTTAATGGATCCTCTTCTGCACCAGTTTCTGTAGGTCCCAGGGATACAAGAGTAGATGAGACAAAGGAGCTCAGAACCTAGTGACTGAAGGCCTAGGAACTTCATAAACACTATTTTTAAATAACTTAAATACCAAGACATCTTCTAAAATTAACTATATTTGAGATGATTGCCCATAGAAGTAGTACATATGTGTGAGGAAAAATCCCTTTCAAATAGTATAGATTTGATAAGTTATGTTTCTTTTTGTTGTTGTTAGTAACTGATAGCAATTTTATTTTTCTTCTCTTTCAAGATTTCTCTCTCTCTTACTCATTTGGGAAAGCTTACTACTATTCTAATCTCCCTTAGGAATATTTTTTAAATTTATTTATTCTACTTAGGTATACATGATAGCAAAATGTATATTGATTCATTGTGCACAGATGGAGCACAACTTTTCATTTCTCTGGTTGTACATGATGTAGAATTACATCATATATGCAGTCATACATGAAGCTAGGGCTGTGATGTCCATCTTATTCCACCATCTTTCCTGTTCCCATGCCCCTCCCCCCTTCCTCCTCTTAGACCAAAATTCCTGCATTCTTCCCATGTCCTCTCCTCCACCATGGATCAACATCCACTTATCAGAGAGAACATTCTGTATTTGGTTTTTTGGATTGGCTTACTTCGCTTAGCATGATATTCTCCAACTCCATTCGTTTACCTGCAAATGCCATAATGTTTTTCTCTTTTATTGCTGAGTAATATTCCATTGTGTATATATACCACATCAAGGTTGCTTCCACAGTTTAGCTATTGTGAATTGAACTGCTATAAACATTGATGTGGCTGTGTCACTGTAGTATGCTGTTTTTAAGTCCTTTGGGTATAGACCGAGGAGTGGGATAGCTGGGTCAAATGGTGGTTCCATTCCAAGTTTTCTAAGGAATCTCCATACTACTTTCTAGATTGGTTGTACCAATTTGCAGTCCCACCAGCAATGTATGAGCATGCCTTTTCCCCCACAACCTCACCAACACTTTTTTGTTGTTTGTATTCTTTTTTTTTTAAATTTTTTTAGTTGTTTATGGATCTTTATTTTATTCATTTATTATTTATATGTGGTGCTGAGGATCGAACCCAGTGCCTCACGCATGCTAGGCAAGCACTCCACCACTGAGCTACAGCCCCAGCCCATGTTGTTTGTATTCTTGATAATTGCCATTCTGACTGGTGTGAATGATATCTTAAAGTAATTTTGATTTGCATTTCTCTAATGGCTAGAGATGTTGAACATTTTTTCATATGTCTGTTGATCGATTGTGTATCTTCTTCTGAGAAGTGTCTGTTCAGCTCCTTAGCCCATTTACTGATTGGGTTGTTTGCTTTTTTGGTGTTCAGTTTTTTGAATTCTTTATATGTCCTGGAGATTACTGCTCTATCTGATGTGCATGTGGCAAAAATTTGCTCCCAGAAGGTAGGCTTTCTGTTCACTTCATTGTGGGGTTTTTTTGTTTGTTTGTTTGTTTGTTTTTGCTGAGAGGAAGCTTTTTAGTTTGAATCTATCCCATTTATGGATTCGTAATTTTATTTCTTACACAATAGGAGTCTTGTTAAGGAAGTAAGGTCCTAATCCGACACGATGAATATTTGGGTCTGCTTTTTCTTCTATTAGGGGTAGGGTCTCTGGTCTAATTCCCAGGTCCTTGATCTACTTTGAGTTGAATTTTGTGCAAGGGGAGAGATAGGGGTTTAGTTTCATTTGGCTGCATATGTATTTCCAGTTTTTCCAGCACCATTTGTTGAAGAGGCTATCTTTCCTCCAATATATGTGTTTGGCACCTTTGTCTAGTATAAGATGACTGTATTTAAGTGAGGTTTTCTCTGTGTCTTCCATTCTGTACCATTAATCTACATATCTTTTCTTTTTTTTGGTACTAGAGATTGAACTCAGGGGCACTCGACCACTGAGCCACATCTCCAGCCCTATTTTGTGTTTTATGTAGAGACAGGGTCTCACTGAGTTGCTTAGCGCCTCTCCATTGCTGAGGCTGGCTTTGAACTCACTATTACCCTGTCTCAGCCTCCCTAAGTGCTGGGGTTACAGGCTTGCGCCACCACACCCAGCTCTACATGTCTATTTTGGTGTCAGTACCATGCCATTTTTGTTACTATAGCTTTGTTGGTATAGTTTAAGTTCTGGTATTGTGATGTTTCACTCTTCACTCTTCTTGCTAAGGATTGCTTTGGCTATTCTGGATCTCTTATTCTTCCAAATGAATTTCATGGTTGCTTTTTCTATTTTTATAAGGAATGACATTGGGATTTTAATTGGAATTGCATTGAATTTATATGGTACTTTGGGTAGTATGGCCATTTTGACAAAATTGATTGTGCCTATCCAAGAGCATGAGAGATTTTACCATTTTCTAAGATCTTGTTCAATTTCTTTCTTTAGTGTCCTGTAGTTTTCATCATAGAGATCTTTCACCTCTTTTGTTAAATTGATTCCCAAGTATTTTTTTTGAGGCTATTGTGAATGGTATAGTTTTCCTAATTTCTCTTTCAGAGTGTTTATCATTGATGTATAGAAATGCAATTTATTTATGGGTGTTGATTTTATATCCTGCTACTTTGCTGAATTCATTTATTAATTCTAGAAATTTTCTGGTGGAATTTTTTGGATCCTTTAAGTATAGAATCATGTCCTTGGCAAATAATGATAGTTTGAGTTCTTCTTTTCCTATTCGTATCCCTTTAATTTCTTTCATCTAATTGCTCTGGCTGATGTTTCAAGGCCTATGTTGAATAGCAGTGGTGAAAGAGGGCATCCTTGTCTTGTTCTCGTTTTTAGAGGGAATGCTTCCAATTTTTCTCCATTTAGGATAATGTTGCCCTTGGGTTTAGCATAGATAGCTTTTACAAAGTTGAGGTATGTTCCTACTATCCCTAGTTTTTCTAGTGTTTTGAACATAAAAGGGTGCTGTATTTTGTCAAATGCTTTCTCTGCATCAATTGATAAAATCATATGATTCTTATCTTTAAGTCTATTGATGTGATGGATTACATTAACTGATTTCTGTATGTTGAACCAAACTTGCATCATGGAATAAACCCCACTTGATCATGGTGCACCATTTTTAAATATGTTTTTGTATGCGATTTGTCAAAATTTTATTGAGAATTTTTACATATATATTCATCAGGGATATTGTTCTGAAATTTTCTTTCTTTGATGTGTCTCTGTCTGGTTTTGGTATCATGGTGATACTCACTTCATGGAATGATTTTGGAAGGTTTCCCTCCTTTTCTATTTCATGAAATAGTTTGAAGAGTATTGGTATTAATTCTTCCTTGTAGGTCTTGTAGAACTTGGCTGAGAATCTATCTGGTCCTGGGCTTTTCTTGGTTGGCAGACTTTTGATAGCATCTTTTATTTCCTTGCTTGAAATTGATCTGTTTAAGTTGTGTATGACCTCCTGGCTCAGTTTGGGTAGGTCATATGCCTCTAGAAATTTGTCGGTGTCTTCAGGGTTTTCTATTTTACTGGAGTATAAATTTTCAAATAATTTCTAATTCTCCTTTGTATTTCAGTAGTGTCTTTGATTGGCCTTTCCTTTAGTGTCTGTCATGATCTTTCCTTTTTCATCACGAGTTTTAGTAATTTGGGTTTTCTCTCTCCTTCTTTTCGTTAAGGAGGCTAAGACTTTGTCAATTTTGTTTAGTTTTTCAAAGAACCAGCTTTCTGTTTTGTTCATTTTTTGGAATTGTTTCTTTTATTTCAATTTCATTGCTTTCATCCCTGATTTTAATTATTTCCTGTCTTCTACTTCTTTTGATGTTGAATTGTTCTTTTTCTAGGGCTTTGAGATGTAGAGTCATTTATTTGTTGACTTTTTCTTCTTTTAATGAATGAGCCTAATGCAATGAACTTTCCTATTAGCACTGCCTTCATGATGTCCCAGAGATTTTGATATGTTTTATTGGAGTTTTCATTTATCTCTAAGAATTTTTTTTATCTCTTCCCTGATGTCTCCTGTTATCCATGTGTCATTCAATAGCTTATTATTTAGTTTCCAGGTGTTGGAGTAGTTTTTATTTTTTAATCTGTCATTGATTTCTTATTTTATTCCATTGTGGTCAGACAGGATGCAGGATAGTATTTCTATTTTTTTTTTTTTTTTGTATTTGCTAAGACTTGCTTTGTGACATACCATATGATCTGTTTTGGAGAAGGATACACTAAATCCTTTTTTAGTGTATTTAGAGCAAATACACTAAAAAAGTGTATTTGCTCGCTGATGGATGGAATACTCTATATATGTCTATTAATTCTAAATTATTGATTATTTTATTGAGTTCTATGGTTTCTTTGTTTAGTTTTTGTTTGGAAGATCTATCCAGTGGTGAGACAGCTGTGTTAAAGTCACCAAGTATTATTGTGTTGTGGTCTATTTGATTCTTGTAGTTGAGAAGGATTTGTTTGATATATGTAGATGCCCCATTGTTTGGGGCATATTCATGATTGTTATGTCTTGTTGATGTATGATTCCCTTAAGAAGTATGAAATGTCCTTCTTTATCCCTTTTCACTAACTTTGGTTTGAAGTCCACTTTATCTTATATGAGGATGGAAACTCCTGCTTGTTTACGCGGTCCATGTGAGTGATACGTTTTTCCCACCCTTTCAGTTTCAGTCTGTGGATATCTTTTCCTGTGAGATGAGTCTCTTGAAGGCAGCAGATTGTTGAGTCTTTTTTTTTTTTATCCAGTCTGTCAGTCTATGTCTTTGAATTGGTGCATTTAGGCCATTCATATTCAGGGTTATTATTAAAATATGATTTGTAATCCCAGTCATTTTGGTTTATTTTTTATTTTTACCTTGACTTTGTTTCTCCTTTGATTGGCCTTTCCTTTAGTGTAGTTCCTCTCTCTGTATATTTTCATTGTTGGTTGTCATTTCCTCCTCATGGAATATTTTGCCAAGAATGCTGTGTAGTGCAGGCTTTCTTGGTGTAAATTCTTTTTTTTTTTTTGGTACTGGGGATTGAACTCAGGGGTACTCAACCACTGAGCCACATCCTCAGCCCTATTTTGTGTTTTATGTAGAGACAGGGTCTCACTGAGTTGCTTAGCACCTCTCCATTGCTGAGGCTGGCTTTGAACTCACAATTCTCCTGACTCAGCCTCCCTAAGTGCTGGGATTACAGGCTTGAGCCACTGCGCCCGGCTTATAAATTCTTTTAACTTTTGTTTATCATGGAAGGTTTTTATTTCATCATCAAATCTAAAGCTCAGTTTTGCTGGATATAAGATTCTTGGTTGGCATCCATTTTCTTTCAGAGCTTGGTATATGTTGTTCTAGAATCTCCTGGCTTTTAGGGTCTGGGTTGAAAACTCTGCTGAGATACGAATTGATCTCCCCCTATATGTAACCTGATTCCTCTCTCTTGTGGCCTTTAAAATTCTATCCTTATTCTGTATGCTGGACATTTTTGTTATAATGTGCCTTGGTGTAGATCTGTTGTAATTTTGTACATTTGGTGTCCTGTAAGCCTCTCGTATTTAATTTTCCAATTCATTTTTCTTTTTTTGGGAGGGTGGGGTGGGGATTCTGCAACCACATTCTTATACTTTTTATTTTTTGGTACCCAGAGTTGCTTTACCACTGAGCCACATCCCCAGCCCTATTTTTTGTGTTTTATGTAGAGACAGGGTCTCACTGAGTTACTTAGCACCTCACCGTTGCTGAGGCTGGCTTTGAACTTGCGATCCTCCTGTCTCAGCCTCCCAAAGTGCTGGGATTACAAGTGTGAGCCACCACACCCGGCCAATTCATTTTTCATGTTTGGGAAATTTTCTGGTATTATTTCATTGAAGAGATTGTGTATTCCTTTGGTTTGAAATTCTGTGCCTTCTTCTATCCTGATAAATCTTAAATTTGGTCTTTTGATGCTATCCCATAATTTTTGTATGTTCTGTTCATGATTTCTTACCATCTTCACTGTCTGGTCAAGTTTATTTTCAAGATTGTGTATTTTGTCTTCATTATCTGGGGTTCTGTCTTCCAAGTGATCTAGTCTGCTGGTGATGCTTTCTATTGAGTTTTTTATTTGGTTTATTGTTTCCTTCATTTCAAGAATTTCTGATTTTTTTTTTTTGCGATCTCTAGCTCTTTCTTAAACTAATCTTTTGCTACCTGTATTTGCTCCCTTATCTCTTTATTGGTGTGATCAATGGTTGCCTTTATTTGCTCTCTTATCTCTTTGTTGGAGCAATCAATGGTTGCCTTTATGTGCTCTCTTATTTCTCTGTTGAAGTGATCAATTTTTGCCTATATTTGCTTGCTTAAGTCATTCTTTAATTCGCATGTCATTTTAATTACATACATTCTGAATTCTTCTCTGACATTTCATCAGCTGTGTTGTCAATGGATTCTATTATTATAGTATCTTGGTTTATTTGGGGCACTTTCTTCCCTTGTTTTTTCATGTTGATTATGTATCTTCCTTTCTTGCAATGCCGATCTGAGGTATTGTGGTTTCTATCCTATAATCTTGTAGTGACACTACAGATTACCTGTATCTCACCTTGGAGTTCACTTCCAGTCCCTAGCAGGTGTCCCCAGATGGACACTACTGCCACTAAAGATAGTGGTGGCAGCAGTGGAGGTAACTCAAGATGGCAGTGGGGATGGCCCAAGATGGATGCAAACACTTTCAGAGATGGGGCTAAAAGGGTGGGACTTACAATGGCTTTGGGCTGATTGACTGGAGATGCGGTGCTTTGATGGGCTGCTGCCTCCAGGCCCAGTCTGTTGCCCCAAGGTAGAGGTTAATACATGAGATGAACTATGGGGATGGCTTTAGTGTACAAGATGGATACAGGAAGGGAGCAACAGCGTAATTCTCCACTATATTGCAGGGGCCGTCCTGGGCCTGGGCTCTCACACAGACCTGTGAGAGCAGTTGTAGGCCTGATCTTGACCTAGACTCCTTCAGGAATTCCAGGTGGTGGGTCTAGCCCTGGGCCTGGGCTCCCGTGGATCTGTAGGGGCTCTGGTGCTGAATTGGGGGTGGTCACAGGCCTCAGCCGCCAGGGTCCCAGGAGGCAGTCCTTCGCCTTGGTCTGGGTTCCCTTATGGGTTGGTGTATTGGTGGGTAACAGTCTCAGTCCTGACCTTGGCTAGGTACCCGTGGAGGTCTCTGAAGGTGATCCTGGGCCTTGGCCTGTGCTTCTGCCAGTAGACAGGAACTCTGCCTCAAAACTGGGAGTAGTCCTGGGCCTCACTTAGGCCAGGTCTCCCTCAGGAGTCCCCAGAGGCAGTCCTTCCCCTGGGTCTGGGTTCCTCTGTGACTGGTGGCTAGCAGTCTCAGGTCTGCCCTTGGCTGGGTTCTTGCGGTGGTCCCTGAAGGTGATAAGTGATATTTCTAACAACATAAAGACTTATCCAGTGTGAGTTGATTTGCTAAAACTAATGGACATACAAAGTGGGAACTGTTGACCTCTGTGCATTTGCTTGACCAAAGTACCAGTTCATTGAAGGTGAATGCCATTTCATGTTTCTTAGCCCTGCACTTCAAGATTTACTTAATAAACCTGTAACCCTGGTGGCCGAGGAGGCTGAGGCAGGAGGATCACAAGTTCAAAGCCAGCCTCAGCAATTTGGAGAGGCCCTAGGGAACTTAGCAAGACCCTGCCTCAAAAGAAAATATAAAAAGGGCTGGAGATGTGGCCTAGTGGTTAAGTGCCCCTGGGTCAATCCCTGGTGCACACATACACACACACACACACACACACACACACCCCAAAGGGTGGGGAGATTTGCTTAATAAGACAAAGGGAGAATGAATGGATGGAGATGAAGAGGCTGCCAACCTGTGATGGCTACTTCGGTTTCATTCTGAGTATGGATTGAGACTATGGGCATTTTCAATGGGGCCCAGATGGCACTGCCAGCAAGCCTTCCTCTTATAGTGATATCTGAGGGGAAGATTCATACGGCTTAAAGTTGATAACTTGACCAGAGCCTGTTTCAGGAGATCCTGTTTCATAGCTGAGCTTTGTGGTAGCTCCTGGTGGCAAGGATCCTTTCCAAAACCACATTTATCTTCCTGGAAGAAGGGGAAGGTGGAGGAATGAGACCTGCTGATGTAGACAGGAGGTCAGTTGCCTCAGCTGTTGAAGGCTCTGCTTGGGGTAGCAAAGGCTAGGCAATGTCACAAGGTGCACCCAGAAGCTATGGTGATCTTAGTGTTCAGAGAGGGCACAATGGACCTCATTTGGGGAAAGTGTGTTTTCCATAAGATATGCTACCACAAAGAGGTCCAAATGGTAATCTACCTCGTGCCTCCAACAAATAGATTTCAGGGGGTGCCAGAAAAACCAATTTTATATAGTCTCCCACTCTCCTGTTAAAATGTACTTAGTGGAAATGTATATCTTGCTTCTGGATGAAAACATTTCATATGACTATTCTCATTCCTCTCTCATAATGAAAAGCCCCACTTTAATTTGACAGAATCTTAAAATATCTGTATCATGTGATAGTCAATTTCATTCATGTTTACAACTGCTTCTTTCTTCCTGCTCTGGCATGTTGCAAGAAGGGGCTGTGGTTGGATACTTTGCTGCTAACCCCATCATTTTTACTTCTGGTTTAGGCTTGGGTTATGGAGCAGGAAAGGGAAGGAGTGTAGAGAAATTTTTACATGGCAGGAGGTATCATAGGAGAGTTGCAGGTGTCTAGAGCTGATTCTTTCTCCCATGGAAACTTTTGTGGATTTTTTAGAGATATCCCTTCACCCTGTCTCTGGAGACCTCTTACCCCCAGTGTCCCTGGTGTGGCTGCTCAACTCTCTTCAGCCTCATTGCAAACTCCTTTCTCAGTCTCTAGGAAGCCCATTGGTGCATTTGTACTCCTCTGCCCTGGGTTCAGGTTGCTGTCCAGGTGGCTCTTGTTGGGCAGAGCCTAATGCAGCCCCAGACATGTCATTCACCGTATGGTCTGTGGGTGATACACTGGAGGAAGGCAGGCTGAGCCCAGTGCAGTTGAGGTTCCCTTGACTCATCCATCAGCCCACTGCAGGCTTTCAGATTTATCAGGAGAAGTCACAAACAAGGCTCCAGTGCTTTCCATATTATAAGTCTCTTGTTTCCAGGTGGTCCTGTGGAGGCTGCTCCCTAGGTCAGAAGGGAGAGGTTCTTCCCCTCTTCCCTTAGTCCTTTACTCTAGGACTAGTCTGCAGCCCACTTACTTGGAACATTCTTTTCTCCTAGTCCTCAACATCCTGATCCAGTTGTGCTATTACTGCAGGTGCGGGGTGAAGACCAGTTAAAAAGGTTTGGGACCATGTTCTTTGAAGCATGGCATCTAGACCTGGTGCCTCCCTTTGGAATCTGATTCCTAGTACATCTTGTGACTTACTTGACATCACAGTTTAATTTTCTGCAACATTTTTTTGGGGAAGCAACAGTGCTTATCATATCTTCTGCTTTTGGGGATTCATAAAATGCACAGCATAGTACAGGTTCCTGACCTCCTGTCCACTTTGCTCCAGCCTCTCCTCTGACCTCTTTCCTGCTTCAGGTTCTGGCTCTGCCTGCATCTTCTACCTGGGATGCTCAGCTCCCTGCCCACTTCCCATGATCAGTTCCCAGACTGTAGCTACCTTGTGTGGTATAGGGTAAGAATTTTTTTTATGAAATTCAGCCCTGTGGAAGCAGTAGCAAATCCCCACAGTTGTGGGATCTCCCCTTCCCTGCCCACTTCCTGCCTTAGGCCCACATAATTGGGGGTTCATGAACCATGGGCAGTCTTCCTTCCAGGAAGGAGTAGAGGCTGGATTCTGAAGGAAGGCATTGTGCTGAGGTCTACTCCATAGGCTGCCCTCACCCCCGCCAGGAGTCAGCTTCATATTCTTCCCTTGACAAGTTACCCTTGGAACAGTCAAGGCTCCTAGAGGTGAGAGCCTGAGTGGACTTGGTTCCGGAGGAAGAGGCTTATCTCACATGCACACATTCTTCTGGTGTATCCTATCTGGTATTATCACATCGAAACTGCAGCTATCATTGTTGGTTGCTTAATTGCTGCCTATTGTTAGTAAAATAATAGACCACCAATTTCATGAGTTAGTTATTACTGTCATGTTGTTTTAAAGTCCACTCTGTAATGTAGCAATGTTTTACTTTATGTTGTCCTTTTGATGAGTATCCTTATTTACCCAAATAATAATCTTGCATTTGAAATGCGCTTCAGAGTTAATATCGCACTTTCATTTTATTATCTGTGTCTATTGTAAGAAAATGCAAATATGCAACTAATTTTAGGAGAGTAACAGGTAAAATGTTTATCCTTAGTATTACTTTACTATAAATTGTGGCACAATATAACAATTTTTACAGCAAGTAAAAATTTAGTTTACTTTACTTTAGTTATGAAAATTAAAAGTGAATTTTTAAATGGTATGATTTGGTCTTCATTAAGCCTTCCTGTCAAAATCCAAAAAAGTAAAATACTAGGAGACAGATTCTTTCTCCGGTCATACAAAATAAATCATATTATCTTGACTAGGAATTAGTACTCTAGAATTAACCAGAATATGGTTTAACACTTCATTGGAAAGAAATGGGGTTTCTAGCCCAGAGTTTGGTTAACATAGAGGCCCCTATTATTTACTTTTACTCAGGTGAAATTCACAGAACATAAATTTACCTGTTTTCTTTTTGTTGTTATTGTGTTTTGTTTTTGTTTTTTTCATACTGAAGATTGAACTCAGGGGCACTTTTCCACTGAGGTACATCCTCAACCCTTTCTATTTTCCAGTTTGAGACAGGATCTCACTGAGTTGCTGGGGCCTTCCTATGTTTCTGAGGCTGGCCTCTAATTTGCAATCCTCCTGCCTCAGCCTCTTGAGTCATTGATATTACAGGGACAGAAAAAGTGGAAGTCATTACCTTTATCTAGATCCAAGACATTTTTACTGCTCTAAAATAAAACCCCATACTAAGTAGTCACTGTTCATTCCCTACTCCCTGTAGCTCTAGTCAACCATTAATCTTCTTCTTGTTTCTGTGTACTTTACTCCTCCAGAGACTTCATATACATGGAATCATACAATATGTGTCTTCTTGTGTCTGGCATCTTTTACTTAGCATAACGTTTTCAAGTTCATCCACGTTATAGCATGTATCAGGACTTCATTTCTTTTTATGGCTGAACACTAGTATTTTTAGCATCAAAACATTTGGGGGAGCTTTGAAAACTCCAGCACCCACCCACACATAGGCCCAGTAGATCTATCCCTCTGTGGGTGATAACCTCCTCTCACAGCAAACGTGAGATTGTAGTTCATAAAAAAGGGTAAATGCTAATGGAACACGTGCAGTTAGAGCTGTCATTTGTTGCATATTACTTAAAACTTAGAAAAAGGGCTGTAGGCAGTGGTATGCAAGGGTTACAGGTAATTCTTTATTTGCTAGGCACCTCCTAGGGGAACAACAAATGTTCACTAAATGATGTAAAGAAAACAATGGATTACCAGAAATATTCTCAAGATCCTTGCATCATAGAGGTTTGTTCTGGCATGAATTTTCCAAGTAGTGTTTGGGACACATTGTTTTCCTTGCAGTAGTCCCCACTCAGGTTGAGACCTGCTGGTGTAAGATCTTTTCCCCAGCTTTGTGAGTGTTGTAGGCTAAGGAAGACAATGAGTTTCAGAGGTGGACAGAGCTGAGTTCAAATCCCACCTCCACCACTTGTTAGCCATTTTTCCTTGGGCATGTAACTTTAAGTTCCCTCATAGGTAAAATGGGAATTATGAGATCTACTTATTCCCCAAAGGTACCACACCCTAGTTCCTGGAACCTGCAAATCTTATCTTATTTGGAAAAAGGATCTCTGCCGATGTAATTAAAGTAAGGATTTCAAGATGAAGAGATTGTCCTGGATTATTCAGGTGGGCCCTCGATGTCATTGCCACTGTCCTAGCAAGAGAGAGGCAGAGGGACCATTCACATAGACACACAGAGAGGAGAAGGTGATGTGAAGATGGAGAGATTGCAGCACTGTGACCTCAGGCAAACAGGTGCTAAAGCTGACAGAAAACAGGCTGGCCCGTTTCCAGGGGGCGTATAGCCTTCTGGTACCTCAATTTCAGCCCATGCTAGTTTTGGACCTCTGGCCTCCAGAACAGTAAAAGAATACGTTACGATAGTTTTAAGCCATCAGATGTATTGTTTGTTACATCAGCCATAGGAAACTAATACACTTCTTTTGCAAGGTAACTTCTGACTACCTAAAACTAGCACATTATAGTCTATCTTCCTCTCTTCTATCCTGTATCAAAGATGGCATTTCTCAAACTTTGAGAATAGTAGTTTTACCTCTAGAGGCAGATTTCTCAGCCTTGGCACTAGGAACATTGTGAGCCAGATGATTCTTGTTGTGAAGCTGTCCTCTGCGTAGTGATGTTTAGCAGCATCCCACTAGGTGCAGCAGTGCCTTCCCTTCAGTTGTAACAACCCAAAATATCTTCAGATATTGCCAAATATCAACAAAGAACACTCCCTGTTGAGAGTAGCTAGCCTAGAGTACAGTTCCTGGGTTTGTCCCAATTCCATCTTTAATTGGGCAGGTGAGACAACCTCTCTGAACTTCAGTTTAATGATCTATAAAATGGTAATAGTACCTATATCACAGGGTGTGATAAGGATATCCAAATGATGTAATCTATGTAAAGGCCTCTGAGCAGTGCCTGATACCTAGTAAAGTGTTTAATAAGTGACAGTTATTGACCTATGCTCTGTCACTAGTTTGTCATGCTATTTTCTGTAGTTTCCATTATAGAATGAACAGTCACTTAAAATGCTTTCCAAATAGCAAATTCTATTGTAAAGATCAGTATATGTTTGGAAGTTACACATCCTTCCTTCACTGCCCTCCCTCCCATCCCGTAGCTCCCCAACATTGTGCCTACATGTTGAGGAATCATGGCTCAAGGTATGTGTACCGATCACCTGTCATTCATACTAACTCATTGAATTCTTTATATAATACCCCGGATAAACTGTGACAACAAGAAAAACCCCTTCCATCTGTCAGTGATATTTCTATTATTCCATAATTACAGCTTTCTCCTAAGTGACAGAGCTATTGAATTCACATAGGGATGTGTCACTGTCTCCATTCAAATGTGTGAAATATTTAGCAGCGTTTAGCAGTTTTCAGTGAAATGTTAGAAAGTGTTTTGAATAGATACCATCATCTACTTTTGTAAGGAAGGGAAATGTGCTCCAACCATGGTCTAGGCCATTGTGTCTCTAAACACTGGGGACAGAGACATGAATAAAACAAAGATCCCTAGTCTCAATGAGTTTGCATTCCAGCACACAATTATAGTAACATGCACAATATATTTGTCAATAGCGTGGTATGTTATATGGTGATAGACTATGGAAAAACAATAATCTAGAGTGAGGAGGTTGGGAGTGCTAAAGTTGATAGTAGATGTAGGTGGGTATTAAAAAGGGTGGGAAAACTTTTAAATATTCTTGTTTGGATAAACAAATATCTTTGATGTGGGTTGAAACCAGTGTTAGCTAAAGCACCTCTGCTTATGACAAGCAGTCAGAATATCTGAGCCTTTCAAAGATGGAAAACATTGTGCTCCTTCCCCCCAGAATTGCCTGGCAGTGCCTTTCAAAGCTAAGCTGTGTGGCTTGACTTATCTTAGCTGCTGTGGGAATTCTTCATAGAAATGGTTCGGGGATCATTATTGGCAATGCAGTCTCAGGGAAGACATGTGCCTAGTAGGTAAGAGAACAGCTTTTTGCGTCAAACAGGCCTCCTTTTTAATTCCAGCTCGCTGCTTGTAAAATGAATGATTTAGGGGAAGTCATTTAACCTAAGCTGCAAGAATCCTTATAACCGTTATAAGGATTAAATGAAATTACATAGTGAAAGCAAGTAGACTGTGTCAAGGGCGTCATAAACCCTCAGAAATTGTTGTTAGTTGTAATTTTTGATTGCATAAAACAATATTTCTAAGGTATTATGTAATTATTCATAGCAATTGCGATCTCTTTGTAAAGCATACCTGTAATTATCCATTTCAAATATGCAAACATTTTTCTAATAAATCCTGCCAAAGGGGTGTCTACAAAGAGAACCTATTAATTGACTTCTTGTGAGCGTGGGCCTCAGACACATTTTGAGTATTCCCTGTGAACTTGCACAAAGGGAGACTGAAATGACAGACTGAAATAGAGGCAGTAAGTGATTCAGGTAACAAAAGTCCAGGTATTTCTAGTACGTGATTAATTTAGTTCTTGTGGATAATTCCATCGATTGACTTTTCCAGGTAATGATATTGCTCTTCACTTTGTGGGTACAGACTTCTATAGATACTTGTTAAATGATGCTGGGATAGAATGGGTTGCCCAGCTGGGGGGACTGAATTGGGACATTCCTCAGCAAGTCACAGGCTTCCTTGGGAACTGGTCAAGGTCAAGGCCAGAATGCATTGGACCAGGAATGCATTGCTGCACTGCAGGAAAAGTGTGAGAACTAGAAGTGGTGGATGTACAACCTTGTGAACATATTAAATGTTCCCTTTGAAACATTTGGTTTTATGCTATGTAAATTACACCTTGGTTTTTTTTTTTAAGAAAATGAATTTTTGACAGTGCCAGGACTCAACCCAGATTCCTTGTTTTCCTATCTAATCTTCCAAAGAGTTATTGGAGAAAAGGATGGTCCTTTGTAGTATATACAGAGAGAATAACTTTTCTTTAACTTTATAGATGTGCCAAAAGTTTAATAATTTCCATATGTCCAACACCTCCATGTCTGTGCACTTATTTATAAAATTTAATTCTTCCTGTTCTAAAATTTTATGGTGCTATATTGATTATACAAATAGAGATCCAAGCTATGTCCCCACAGTAGATATCCAATAAATGTTTGCTGAAGTGAATGTATATGTTTCCTGAGTTGTCTATAGCTTTAAAATGGTACATGTTAATGGAAATGGAGCTGAAATTGCACAGTGTTAGAGATATTTAAGTTCAACTTTCTCTAAGATGAGCAACCAAGTCCCAGAGAGGGTTGGTCATTTGTATAGTTAGTACAAGACCAGGATGTTGCTTTTTAACTTAACATTTGTGCATTCAGCCATAGTCATTAGAATATTGTTTGGTTTCCTCCTCCACCCTGTTGTTTTCTTTCTTTTTTTAAAAATCCAGATCACCTGTAGAAAAGCCTTGTTTCTAGGAACCACAAGACCCAGGTTTCATCCTTTCTTTTGCCACTGGTTACCAATTTGTGTTTTAGCCAGTTCTCTGGGTTTCTCTTACCTCATCTATCAAATGGGAAGAATGGTACTTTCCTCACTGTGTAAGGACCAGGGCTTTTGACTCTCCCTTTGAATCCACTTTTTGATTCACTGCTTAGCTGGTGGTTTTGTTTGTAACTGACTTGAAGGTGAGGGGCTGGCTACTGCAGGTTCTGCTTACAAATCCTAACTGTGCTTCATGCTGTTTTCACAATGGTGATTAAAAAAGGACCCAGGAGGAACAGATTGTTATCAGCAGATAGAAAGAGTCATATCTGGAATTCAGACAAGGGTTCTGTTGTATTTTAAGTTCAGTATAATAGAGTGTGGTTGGTGGAGACTAGAAAGTTCAAAGGAAAGTTTGAGAAGCAGGATCATTAGCAGTGGAACACAGAAATGAGGGCAGCAACTGTGTCCAAAACAACCAAGGTAGGTTTTTGTTGTTGTGAAAATAAAGGAGAAAACAAGCATTTTTAAAAAGGAGGATTCACCTAGAGACAGCAGACAGAGGAGAGATGGGGAAAGAAAGGGCTATTAAAGATTTAGCACAAATAAAGTTCAATAATTGAACTTACTGGTTAATGCTAGGAATCCTAGAATCAGTAGTTTCCATTTCATTTCCTCATAAATCTTCCCCCACGAGAATCAGCTGTAAATACTTTGCCTAAAAATTGTATATTTATTAGCATGAAAAGAATATATTTCTTATTGTAGAAAGTTTAGAAAATATAAATGATAAAAGAAGAATCTCTGACAACCCAACTACTCACAATAATCAGTTTCAACCATTTTGGTATGTATCCTTCAATCTTTTATATTTGCATTTACTTACAGATTTTCTTAAGAATGGGATCATAGAGGACCTGCTATTTTAGAATATGATTTTTAAACACAAGATAGTATCAATATTTTTTGTCTCTAGTCTTCTATAACATTTTAATGGTGATATTTAAGTAATTAGCATAATGTAAGCAAATTAAAACTGTTGGAAACCTGTTGTTTTAATCATTAAATTTCATAAATATACTTTTAATATCCATGGTCATTTCCTTTGGACAAATTATTAGAAATACAATTATTAGAACAGCATGGTTGTAAAATGTTAGGGTACTTGATATGCATTGCAAAATTTCTCTCTTAAAATGATATTTATGTAGATTTAGACCAGGAGTGGGAATGTCCAGTACCTTGCTTGCTTGAAAACATTGCATGTGATTACTTTTTTTAATGTTCAGCACATTGATGTTTAAAACATTATTAACATGTTTCAATTTGCACATATTTGATTTTAGGTACATTTGAATTTTTTGGCCATTTGTATTTCTCCTGCAAATTGTTTGTGTGTTAATTGTAAGTCCATAATTTATTGGGTGAAATTATCTTCTTTACATTTAAACTTCAACCATTTAATTGTCATTTAATTCAAGTTTCCTTATAAGTCCCATTGTGAAGTTATATGACTTTCTTTATGTTGGCTCTATATACTTCCCTTTAAATGTACTCAAGTGTTTAGTATCTTTTCTTTCCTTTAGGAATATAAATTTTATTTCATTATATTTTCCAGCCAATTATTTCTAGAATTAAGGGAAATTTGATTTTTGTATGGTGGCTCATTTTTTTTTTCAGTGAATTTTTTTGTCAGTGAAATTTCATATTATTTCCAAATAATTTTATGTACCAGTTTCCATTATTTATAATTTTAGATCATACATAGTACTTTAGCAATGTTGGTCTCTTTCTTCTCAAATTAAGTATTTTTAATAACATGTTATTTATATGTGACCTTTTTGTAAAACAGATCAGCTTTGTGAAAACACAACTCTTTTGCCTGTTGTCCTTTGACTAAAAGGTGACACACCAACCTAATAAATAAATAAGTTTTACTGCAGACTATAGGCAATTTGTGCCTGTCTGTCTTGCTAAACTTTGAAAGATCTATAAGAAGGAATTTAAGAAGTTAGAAAAGTGAATCAAAACTTCATGTAATGTGTGAAGCCTTAATTTCTCACAGATTTACCAAGACCTTAGATGTCCAATATAATTGAATGGTTGAAGTTTGCACTTACACTTCAAAAGAGAAATTAGTTTTTGTTTCATTGTCCTACTTTGGTGACTACTTTGCAAAAAAAAAAATCAGTTTTGTATTTAGTACTGATCCTATTTTGGGGGTTAGCAGCATGGGCACTTTGAAAGTACAGTTATGAGTATACTGCTGTATAATGATATCACAAGAAGTTTACAAAGTGTATTTGGTGCTAATGTGAAATGAGGGTTCTAATTCAAATGTATATTCAGGTACTTTCTTAGCTATTGGATGCTTCTTGATTTTTATGCTTCCTCATACAAAAAAATGATTAAGTTGTCCTGTATTTTATGTAATATAAGATTTCCCCCATTATTGCTTTAATAAAAAGGGGGAGGGGAAGGGAGCCACGTGGCTTCTCAATGAGTTGGAGTCCAGAGAGACCGAGAAAGAAGGGGTCCCAGGGTTAGACAATATGAGTCTCTCTGGACGGTGGTGACGATCCGCGGAGCCAGATTCCCCAGGCCCCGGAGTGTAGGTAAAAATCTGCTCTACCCCAGTGAGATGCAGAGACACCCGGGACAAGAAGTAGGGGGGTGGAGGAAGAGCAGAAAAACACCGTTTATTCCAGAAACTACAGAAATTTATATGCACTCTTGGACCCATCAGGTCCAAAGGTCACCCCATAAAAGGTGGAAAATATTGAAAAGCTTAAGGAATGTGACCCTACCACTAGAGAGAACCACTACTGGCATTTACAATTGTTTTTCCCATGTTTGGGTAATTGCTATCATTCTACATATACAGGTGTGTATGCTATCATCCAAACGTAATCACATGTTTCCCTAGATGTGGAACATTAAAATGAGAAAATTGGACTGTTGAGCTTTGGGTATGTGGAGTGAGAGTAATCTGTGCAGGCTAGAGTCCTGAGGAGGAATCCCAGGATGACCTCAGCACAGTCCACCCACAGTCCTCAATTACTGACCCATGTGTCCTCAGAGAGTCTGAACAGCAGAGCTGAGATCATTCTGCCTGACCCCTGGGAGGCTTAAGGTCACCTGAACAAAATAATCCTTTTCTCTGAGCAACTGGGTGGCCTCTGAAAGCTGGCCTCCCTCTCTGAGCTGCAGTGTAGACTTTGCCTTGACATCTTTGATCAGTCATGTGACACTAATTACAGAGTGTGGACAGTGTGGACTTCTGACATAGAATAGCATGAAGAGAGGTTGGATAAATTGTCCTACTCCTAACACTAAATTCTAGGGATTTTTTTTTAGGGCCTTTCGACATGTGATATTTTACATAAAACTTGACCCCTGTTTGACAGATCAGCATGTTTCCCTCCATTGTGTAATATTAGTTTAGGAAATTCATAAATGGTCCATTTCCAGATACCAAAGCCAAAAAAAGGGAGAGCTTAAATTGGAAATTTAATGTGAAGAGTTTGTGAATTCCCTGTATTCTCATTTTGTCAGCTTAACATATTTGTGGAAAAAATAGACATCTAAAAATGTATAGTGGCAGCTATGCAGTCTGTGTATTCATTCTCAGTTTACAGTTTTGGTTTTACAAGGTCATCTGTAAATTAAAAGCCAACCAACAAGCAAAGGAAATACTGAGAAGAGTAATTTTAACATCTTTTTGTCATAATCATTCTTGTACTGAATTGATTAAAAAATCAGAAAAGAATTTTTTTTATCTTTGACCTTGCTATAGTTTGAAGAATCTGATAATGTGTACATATATCTTCCTTCTTCTCAACATGTTCTGCCTGTAATTTCTTCTTTGCACCAAATATTCTATTTTTTGGCTACATTTCCATTTTCTAGAATTTCAGTTAAAATACATGTTTTTCTCAATCTGTTTCTTTAGAATAGCACTATCCAATAAAAATATAATGACAGCCACATACATAATTTGAAACTTTATAGTATCTACATTTTAAAAATAAAAAGATAAAACTAATATTGATGGTGTGTTTTAACATAAAAATATAATTTAACAATTGATGAAAAAATTATTAATGATATATTTTATATTCAGACTAAATTCTCCAAATCTAGTATATTTTCATACTTAGAGGACATACCAATTTAGACACTACATTTTCATCAGAAATGCTTGATCTGTACTTAGGCTTGATAAACTTCACAGTTGAAAAATTACACATAGAACTGAGGGTGTGGTTCAGTGGTACAACAGTTGCCTAGTATCTGTACAGCCCTGAGTTTGATCCCCAGCATCGAAAAACAAAAAAGGAAGAGGTATAGCCTCACATTCATTCCCATATTGTTCCAACATACTTAAAAACTTTCCTAGGAACAGAAATAAGCATCTTTTGATTTTTTTAACTAAAATTTAAAATTCACCATGTTAGTTGCATATATCATTTGCTAAATAGCCACATGAAGCTGGTAGCTGAACTGTTTGGTAGCACATTTCTAGAATTTTGACTTCCTATCTACTTTTAAAGAAAACATCACATTTGTGACATTGAAAGGGGGCTTAAGAAAAAAAAAATTGACACTGCTGACCAAGAGGGCAAAATTCAAAGATAAAAAACTTCAAATGTAGCTTCATTAAATTCAGCTCTGGTTTATCCTAAGTAAAGAGAACTAGGGGGCTTCGTTTGGCAAGAAATGCATTGGAATATGTGAGTTTATCTGTCTTTCTTAGAGAATCAGTAGAGGAGGATTGTAATTCTAGATCTATAGTTATATTCCTGCCGTCTCTTATAAATTCTATAGTATGATTTTCTAATGCTGCTCTGTCCAATAGAGTAACCTATGGCCACAAGTAAATACTAAACCCTTAAAGACTGCCTATGGATTGACGTTTTACTTTTCTTTCATTTGAATTTAAAAATGGATACTCAATTGAGTTATTGCAAAGCATTTAAGCATGTTTGGAGCAACTGACTTGAATCTACTTTTTCAAATGCAAATTTTATGAAACCCAAATATAGGCAAGAGATTCCATTTCCAGATAAGATGAAGTAACAGACTTCATCCTCACCCTCCCACTGAATTCAGCTATAAAACCTGGCCAGAATGCATGGAGCAGCTCTTTGAGGATGATGACAGTAAATAGTGGCAGGGAGATTCAGAAATTAGAAGTCCCACCAAATTGGAAGAGGAAGGATAAATCTGGTCCCTGTTACTTCATCGTGCCTGGGAATAGAAGTTTCTACCAAGCCTTTGAAGACTGAATTTGGAACATTGGAACTACAGCCCAGAAAAAAAGGGCTTAAAGCTTGCAGCCTGAATCTAACCAGGACAATTGCATGCTAAAACAAAAATAGCAAAATTCTTAGTAAGATTTAAATAAGACCCAGAGTGTCATAACATAGATACAAATGTCTGTTATACAACCCAAAATTACTCGGCATATGAAGAACCAGGAAGACAGTTTGTGTTGGGGAAAAGTAATCAACAGAAGCCAATACTAAGATGGCACAGATGATAGAACTATCTGTCTGACTTTACAGCTGCTATTATAAAAATGCTTAACAAGTAAAGGCAAACACTTTTGAAACAGATGGAAGATAGAAATTCTCAGCACATGAATATAGGATACTAGAAGAACTAAATTCAAATTTTTGAGCTCAAAACTGCAATAACCAAAAATTTAAAGCTCACCAAACAGACTGAATACCAGAAGGGAGATGACAGAAGTCAGTGAACCTGAAGATAAAATCAACAGAAATTGTGTAATCTGAACAATAAAGAGACAAAAGATTGGAGATGAAGGGAGAAAGGAACAAAGCCCAGGGAACTGTAGAATAACAACAAAAGGTCAAATGCACATGGCATCAGAGTTCAAAAGAAGAGGGACGAGTGTTGCACTGGGAGAGTATTTGAAAAAATAATGATATAAAATCCCCAAACTTGGCGTATACCTACAGGTTCAAGAAGCTCATAAAGCATAAAATAGAATAAACCCAAACACATCATCAACAAACTGCTAAAAACCAAAGACAAAAAAAAAATCTTGAAAATAAAGGAAAATAATGCATCACTACTAGAGGAAGCATGATTTGAATGGCTCAGAATTTCTCAGCATGGAGGCCAAAGCAGGTGATACAACGTTTCTACGGAAACATTGACTATCATGGAATTTGACATTCAGCACAAGTATTCTTTAGGAATTTTCAAGGAAGGTAAACTAAGATAATTCATGGCTAGTAGACCTGGTCTAAGAAAATTGCTGAAATAAATTCTTCAGGCAGAAGAGAAGTAATCTGATAAGGGAACTTGGAATATCTGAAGTGAAGACAGAGAAATAGAAATAGAAATGACATATCTACTGTATACAATAGACTAATCTCCTTCTCATTTCTTTCATATATGGTTGAAAGAAAATAATAAAATGTCTGATGAGACTTTCAATTGTATGTAAATGTAATGGAAAGGAGAGACCTAAACGTTGTTAATATTTTTACATTCCAATCGAAATGATAAAATTGTAAGGATAAAGCATTAAAAGTTAAGTACAGTATGTGTCTTGTAATCTCTAGAGGAACCAGTAAAAAATTGCAAAAGGAATATATAGTGAAAAGCAAGATAAAATTGAATACTAAGAAGTTTATAATTGCCCAAAACAGGGTGATAAAGAGAGACAGAGGAATAGAAAGAAGAAGGAATAAATAGGAAGCAAGTAGCCCTAAATCTATATATGTCAAAAAATTACACTAGATATAAATGTTCTAAACATACCTGGTTTATACCCAAAGGACTTAAAATCAGCATACTACAGCAACACAGCCACATCAATATTTATAGCAGCTCAATTCACAATAGCCAAGCTATGGAACCAACCTAGGTGCCCTATAACAGATTAATGGATAAAGAAAATGTAATATATACACACAATGGAATATTACTCAGACATAAAAAGAATGAAATTAGGGCATTTTTCGGTAAATGAATGGAACTGGAGGCCATCATGCTAAATGAAATAAGCCAGTCCCAAAAAAACAGAGGCCTGATGTTCTCTGATATGTGTATGCAACCCAAAACAAGGGAAGGAGGGTAGAGAGGGGATTGGACAGACAAAGGGGAATGAAGGGAAGGGAGGGGGGAAGGAAACAGGAAAGACAGTAGAAAGAATCAGACATAACTTTCCTATGAATTAATATATATGAATACAAACCAGTGTAACTCCACATCATGTACAACCACAAGAATGGGAAGTTATACTCCTTCTATGTGTAATATGTCAAAATACACTCTACTGTCATGTATATCTAAAAAGAACAAGTAAAAAAAGATGGGTAAATCAAGTATCCAATGAAAATTTAGCATCTGAAGTGAGATGAGCAGTTAAGTATAAACTGCACAGCAAATGTTGAAATATGTAATAGAAAAACATTATGATTTCTCATTAGTTTTTACATTGACTACATGCTGAAATACTTTTGCATGCTGGATTAAATAAAATATACTATTAAAATTTCACCATTTCTTACATTTTTAAAAATACAACTACCAGAAAATTTAAAATTTCTTGTGTGGTTTGCATTGAAATTTCTCTTTGCATTATTCTAAGGTAAATCTTTTGCAAAAAAAATGAAAAGGAATATTTCAAGCAGCGAACAGGGTTGTTCAGAAGCTACATTATTGTTTTATTGTCTTAGTTAAGATGTTAGAAGATGTGGAATCCATTAATGTGCTGACTGTTTGAACCAGGACTAAATGTAGAAATGTATAATGAATCATTTTTGGTATGCAAAATATCTGTGGTAACCTAACAATCTCAGTTCCATGTCAGAGTTCATGTTAACCAGCCATGAACACAGCTTTCTTTTGGGGTGGATCAAATGTTAAGCTACAAATGTTACCTACTGTTTCTCACAAATTAAAAATCTAATTCTAATTAATGAGGACTAAAAATGTTATTGACAGACTACTCTTTGCTCTGAAAAAGTTATTTTAAACACAGATAAAGAGAAGTCCTGCAAAACAACAGCCACAAAAACTCAAAAACAACAAAACGAAAGTGCAAGCTACCTTTATGCAAGGCAATTGGATACACAATGAAAAATGTGATCCAAGCATCTTAGCATCCAGGACGATTTCTTCTTAACTTGCTGGAGTGGGAGCTCTCTGGAAAGGTAAAATTCATACCTACATCTCTTGGAGATGTAGCAGCCTATCTAGTTGTTAGGAATTATAGACAGTGAATAAGCCATGAGGCACACATGGAGGTCTGCTTACTCTACTGGAATCTTCTCAATTGTAGCTTAACAGTTCACTAACAGAGACTCCTCATAATTACCTCTCTGTTCTTGCCTCTAGACTCTAAGCAATATGAGTCCATGTCTATTTTGCTTAAAGCTTTGCCCCTGGTACTATCTTTGCATAATGTATAACACATAGGAGTTTACAACTAGGCTAAAAGTAAATGAGGATATCCTGAAGTCTCATCTTAACTGAATCTTGCTGGTTTCTTCTAAACCATTGTAGCGTTTTATCCTTAAATGTTCCTATTGAGACTTTCTATACATATGTATTACCTGACTGAGGCTGTAATCTGGCAGAAAATGGCTGTTTTAGTTTTATGCATAGGCTTAATCCTAGTTACCAGAATAATAAGAAATTAGAAGATAATTGGAGGGGTTAGGGAGAGAGACAGAGAAAGAGGGATTTTCATATTGGTTCTGTGATTAATTGGCTGAGAGACCTGGAGTCTCATACTACCTGAGGCCTTCTGGCCTGCATGTCTTCAGAATTCGTAAATTCACTATAGGGAATGGATCAGATATTTTTCTCTGTGATCTCTGTGGCTTTCATAAAATGTTGTGGATTTTGTTTGCACATGTCTCAAAATTCCACACCATTTGAGCATGTTTCAGACAATTTCTATAAAATAAATAGCAATGATGTGTTAGGGTAAAGGAGGAAATGACCATACCAGATATGGCAGTCTACAGCAGCTCTTGGCTCTCTTTTGGGAGAATAAATATTCACATGCTTTAGGTAATATAGAAATAATTTATTTCTTCTCTCAGGTGAAATTGCTTGTATTCATTTCTTATTGCTGCTAAGCAGTAACTTAAAATTATGCAGATTTATTGTCTTACAGTACTGGAGGTCAGATGCCCAATACTGGTCTCACCTGGAATAAAATTAAGATGTCTACACGGCTGGGCTGCCTTCCTTCTGGAGGCTCTAGGGAAGAATTTCTCTTCTTAATTTTTCTAGATTCTCAAGTCAGCTTTGTTCCTTGGCTCCTGGCCTTCTTTCATCTTCAAAGCCAGCAGCAGCAGCATACCACATCACTTGGATACGGACTGTTCTGCCTCCCTCTTCCATTGTAAGGATGCTTGTAATTACACTATATCCATGAGATAATCCAGGATAATCTTAAAATCAGTAAATTAGCAACCTTAATCTCCCCTTGCAATATAATATAGCATAGACACAGGTTTCAGGGATAAGCATGTGAACACTATTGGAAGGGCTATTATTCTGTCACCTTGCCATGTCTCTGTGTTTTCAGAGTTTAACCAATCAGTTCAGAGCTGGTAATTCTTGTCTTTCTGTTCCCTTTTCCTACTCTGAGTTAGCTAATAGATGGCAAGAGTCATTGGAAGAAATTAGAACTGTGTAGTGTTCTAGACTAACTGAAGGATTTGTCTTTAGTGAAGTATGTCTCAATTTCTTGCTGTTTCTTAAAGCCGGTGGCATGTGGATGGTTCTTCACCCAGGAGTATGTTCCCATGCATGGAAAGACAGAAACTGCATCCTTTAAAAGGAAACAGGAACTTATTGCCTAGCTTAATTATTTTTTTACTTCCAATCAAAGATATCTTAAATGTTTGCCAAAGCTCACTGTACAGTTTTTCTTCCCTGCTGAGCAGGTGGTTGAAAGTTGTGGAATGTTGTTTTGCTGAATATAGAATCATCATGTCCTTGTGAACATGCTCATTAAAATAGAAAAATTGGACTGTATTTATTGGCATTTAGTCTACTCTTTTGGGTAGATTTTTATGTCTAATTCTCACTCTAATTATTTACATCTCTGGTAGAACTGCCACATCCATTTGCAGATTAATTATGCCATTATCAAAGCCTTACAGAAAAGTATTCAAAATTCACTACTAACATTTAAAGAAAATTCATAAGAAGCTGATGTAGAAGAGATAAAGCAAACAATTTTTTTTCTGTCTGTACTTATACCAGACAACAAAACTAGTACCCATTTTTAGGTTGACAGGATCATTTAGACATTCCCTTATGAAATGTTTGCAGGGTAATAAATGGGTTGAGCAGGCTCAGTGATTAGCTCTGTTTCACATTCATTGTGATTCCTATCTTAAGCCATTCAGTCACCTTGAAAAATGTATGAGTACATACTTGGTGCCATGTCCTTTGGAAGGCAATGAAGATTCTGTCCTTAGAATTGCCATATAGTCCAACTCTAGGAGTTGCCTTGTCTATCACTCTGTAGTCTGTATGCATGGTGGCCCCCGGAGTTGTGTAGGTGAAGATTATGAAGCCTTACATGATCACCCTGGCATTCCCCTGGAGGGAGCCTGTAGCCCAGGAAGGAACAGATTCACAAACAGACTTACAGTTCTTGTGCTGTGTGGGAGTGGGTACATGTGGTAATAGGAACACAGAAGAGGGAGAATCAAACTTTTCTTAGGATAGGCTGGGATACCTGAAAAGGTTTCTCAGAGGATGCCCTGCCTAAACTGAGTGTTGAATGATCAATAGAAGATGGTCAGATAAGAAAAAGTTAGGTGGTTTCCTGGGCCAAGCCTGTGCAAAGGAACAAAGGTGTGCAAAAGCATGCCACATGTGTAAGACTTGCAAGTATAGTTGCCCCTTGATATCTATGGGGAATTGGTTCCCCAATTCCCTGAGGATTCCTAAATCTTTAGATGCTCAAATCCTTTATATAAAATGGCAAAATATCAACTGTTCACATCCTCCTGTGTGGATACACACACACACATACCTAAAATGTACCTATGTATGTAAATATATAGAGATTTTTGGTACGAGGAATACTTAACTACTGAGCCACATCCGTGGCCCTTTCTAATTTTATTTTGAGACAGGGTCTCACTAAATTGCTTAGGGCCTCCCTAAGCTGCTGAGGCTAGCCTTGCACTTGCCATCCTCCTCCTTTAGCCTCCTGAGTCGCTGGGATTACAGGCATGTACCACTACACCCAACTCTTGTAAATTTTAAATAATGTCTAGATTACTCCTAATGCCTAATACAATGTAAATGCTGTGTAGATAGTTGTTAGACTCTGTTGTTTAGGGAATAATAACAAGAAAAAGTCTGTGCATATTCAGTACAGGCACAGTTTTTTTCCTCAATATTTTTGAACCATGGTTGGTGGAATGCATGGATGTGGAACCAGACACAGCAGGCTGGCTGAATGTCAGTGAGACTGAAGTGTGAGATTCATTAGGGAATGTGATGAGGCAAAGAATTTAACCTTTTTGTGCCTTGGTTCTTCATTTAGTAAAACAAAGAAAACAACACTAGCTTCCTCATGGGGCTTTGGGTTAAATGAGATAAGTAAAATGCTGAGGATAAGGCCTGTCATATGAAAGCACCTAGCAAATGCTAGCTGTTGTGACAATCACAACCATAATTTTACTTGTTGAAAAACCAGGCAAAATCTCCCACGCTAGGGAGTGTTGATGTAACACTGTTGACTAGGGAAATTATTGAAGTATTTTGATACTCTTTTTTATTGGTACATTATAATTATACATAATAGTGGAGTTCATTATGCTGTATTTGCACAGGCACATAATTTGATCAAACTCATTTCCCAGTGTCTTCCTTTTCCCTCCCCTCCTTCCTTCCTCTGATCTGCTTGCTCTACTCTACTGATCTCCCTGCTATCATTATTATAATTATTTCAATTAGTGCATTATAATTTCATATATATATAAGTGGGATTCATTGTGGTATATTCATACATGGATATAGTATAATTTGATAGATTTCATTCCCCAGTACTTTCCTGTGCCCTCCCCTCCTCCCTCCCTCTTGATCCCCTTCTGCTACTCTATTGGACTCCTTGAAAGATTTTTTTTTTAAATTATGATTTGCAGCTTTGTAGATGTATAAACCTTATGTCATCATTTTGCAAGGCCAATTAAACCCTGTTGAGTTGATTCATACTCCTCAAATCATCAGAGAGACTTATGAAGAAAAATGCCGTTTTTATCAATTTCAACTCAGAATGGAAACCATTCAGCATGCTGGGATAATTATGGCAATGAGGTGGCATATTTCCTTCCCATGCATTGATGAACCTCCTGGAGCTCCTGCATAACATCAAATGGTTTCTTAAGTGAGGGTGAGGAGAGTCAGAGTGGATGCAGATGAATATTTGAAGGGCTGGTTTTATCAGATGTTGCCAATTCAATGGATCAGCCTTGCTTGCTTACTTCCTGTCTGCCAGTAGATGACAATTCTCACAGTGCATGCTTGAGGGCACTATCTTTGTCTGGAAGTGCTGGTGATGGTCTGATTTTTTTTTCCCTACATCTTTTACAGGTAATTCTCTATTTCAATCCCCTCAGCCCCACCTTTTTATAATCACCTTTGTTTCGGTGTGTTTCCTGGATGTGTCATGGTTATCCAGTTTATGTGGATTCTCCTTAAGGTTGGCTGCTTTTGATGATAGATTAGGGTTTACTTTAATCTCAACAAGAAATTGTCTCCATAGTGTTCCTTTTCTCATCACCCTCAGGAGCTACTCAATGGCTTGTTTCTGGAAATATTTAGTCAATTAATTCATGGTAGTTGAATTCACAGTACTAATTATATGGTTGGCATTTACATTTCTGCGTGTCATCTTATTTTTCTAACTTGTTTCAATCATCACTTATGCTAGGTTTTGAAACCCATTATGTTTAGGGACCTGTAGTTTAATGAGGGAGTTAGAAGACTAAGATTTGTCTCATGAAGATGCTGTATTTGTGTGATGATAATCATTTTATCAAGGTACTGGTACCTTAGGCCTTTAAAATTTGGATATCTTTCTATTGACTTTAGGCATATAAACATTTATTTCACTGGATTTTCATACTGCTGTTTAAGGCTATAATGTTACCTTATATATTCTTATAAATATAAGCATTGCAAAGTTAAATAGAATTAAGCAATATTTTGCCAAAATAAAAGTAATATTGCTAGCAAAGACAAAGAGTTTATTCTGGTTATAGTTGATGAAATAAATTTTCTTGTCTTCACCTTTATTCTGCCATCTCTTAGTTGTGTCTCTGAACCATAAATGTCAATGTACCAAGAAAACTGATTTTAAGTGTGAAATTATGATCTTGATTTTGTTAATGATAGTTATTAAAAATACTGAAGCATTTTAAATGTGTGTGTATTTTAAAATAAAACTAGAGTTTAAAAAGTGGAGAAGGCCTCTGTAAATGTACTGCCTTTTGGAACATGTATTCTGAATTGGTCTTTAAGCATTTGAACAAAAATGCTTTGATGGAATGTTACAGTCACTGCTCATTATCCTGAATTCACTTGCAGGTCATTTGTTCCTTACTGATTTTTTAAAAATGAGCACTCACCATGCTTTTGCTTCAAAGGAAATCAGTCACAATTGTTCATAACAGGATTTGCTTAAAAATGAAAGCTCCGAGGAAAACTGCACTTCTAATTTTTAATACTTTTAGCATTACAGATGTTGGCATTGTGATGAAACAGCTTGTTTGTGGTATCATTGTAATGGTCTGTTCCATGGAGCAGTTGGAGATAAGACTATTGTAATGAAATATTTATTAAAATGCTTACACTGTGCTGAAAATTTGGGGAAAAGGTACCTATGCTGTACTGAATTCTGTGCTCTAGCAAAACATTTTATAATGATGCCTGATACATGTCTTTATTAATACAACATAGAGAAAATATTTGTCCTTCATTGTTTGAGTTGGAATAAACTTAAAGCAAAGCTCCAAACAAGAACGCTGGAGTGATTTCTTAAAATACAAGGCATGTTTTTCTTTTTTTTTAATTCCTCATAAAAGTAAAGTTTTAAACTAAATCTTAAACTAAGATTTTAAGAAATGAATATAATTTATTCCATCTATTTTGTGTATAGATAGATACTAACAGATAACATAAAGTTATTTGCTAACTTATTGGGAATGACTACAAGCACATGAAAAAAAATCTAATTTGTTTTTGAAAATGCAAATTAAACAATAACCAGCCCCAAAATTCTGGTTTTTCTTGTGTATGTTTAAGAAGAATGGTAATGCCAAGGTTGAAGTGGATATAGCAAGCACTCTTATATTTGTTGAAAATGTTCATTGATACCAACTTTCTCAAGGGTGCTGTGCTTGTAAGAAGACTTGAAACACATATTCTCTATCTAGCAGCTCTACCCCTGGGATTTGGTCTAAGGAAATAATTGGACAGGGAAAAAAACACAACAACCTTCATTATATCAAATATTGGGAATACCTTAAATTTCTACTGATAGATAAACAAATTATGGTTTTTTACATAGAATGATGCTGTTCATGAAAATATGGCATAATATGGTAAGTGACTAATGTGCATATTACATTTTCATTTGTGGTTAAAAGGGTGTAAACTAGGACTTGTGGATATGCATAACAAAATGTTAACAGAATGAATTCCAAGAAATCTTTGAGTTTTGTTGCTTTTTTATATAATACAGACATAAACTGTGTAAATAGAGACTCAAATTATTTTAAATGTATCTATCTTTGACTTAGCACTTCTCCTTTAATCTATCCCATAACCGAATTAACATGCAAAGATGTTAAATAATATTCAATACAGCACTGTTAAAAATAGTTTTAAAAATTAACCTACCTACTTATCCTCTATTGCCAGGAATATGAGTAAGATGTTCATGGTATAGGCATGCTTTACAGCCATTGAAATTCAAGATGTAGATTTGTATTGATATGGAAAAGGTGCTCACAACAGATAATATGAAAGGGCAAGTTAATAAGCATTTAACTTGTGTGTATGTAGCATACACTGTGTGTATGTAGACAGGTATGTAAATAAAATAAAAGTGTGAAATGTTTACATGACATGATCAAGGTAATTATTTCTGGGTGATGACATTATGAGTAATTTTCAACTTCCACTTTCAGCATGTATATATTTTAAAAATTTTGTACAATTAACAAATACTTCCTTTATTTCCAAAAAAAAAAAGTAGAAAGGAACAGTATTAAATATCAAGAAAGGAGCAATAACCAAAAATTTGCAGTACCATGTGAAACACTATGAAGATAGATGAAGTGGGTGCCATTTCTAGGAAAATTTACTTTATGAAAGTGATCGCCAGGTGAATAGTGTGTACAGCTTCTGAAAATTTGTTTTTTTTCTGTTATGTTTGATAACATGTATTAAATGCAACTTTTGAGAAAAATAAAAATTAAAAAAAAAAGAAAGTGATCGCCAGAAGAGAGCCTAAGTCAGTAACTGTGAAGGAAATGAAAAAGATATCAAAGGTGTTCTATAAATTCAAAATTTAAGCCCTAGATGACCTGGGAACATTGTCCCAACATTCTGGGGCATTAATATATCATCAAGTAGAGCAAACAAACAATGTATCCAAGGGAGCTTTAATTGAAGTAGTATAAATTAGAGCCATCCCACATAAACCTGATGAATGGTCATGTAACTATTTCATCTTTTTTTAAGCAGTGAGCCAAAAGCAGACTTCCGAGTTTTTTTTTAAGTTTCCAAAATGATCTTAATACCAAAGCTTCACAAAGATGGTATGTCTGGACAGGTGTATGTGTACATACACACACTGAAGATCAATCTTGCTTATGAATATTGATGCAAAACCTTTCAGTAAAATACCATAAAATAGAATTCAGCAGTTCATTAAATAAATACCATGCTCAAGGGGGCTATATCACAAGGATGTAAGCTTGGTTCAGTAATCTTGGAGAAACTTGTCTGAGTATTAAATTGAAAAAGAATAATCTATGTGGTCATCTCACAGATGCCCAGAATGCTTTGCTAAAATAATACATGCATTGGTGTGGCAGTGGTTACATGGACTATATACATTTGTCAAAAGTTAGTGAACTGTATTCTTTAAAAAGATGAGTTTTATTGCATGTAGATATGTCATTAAAATTAATTTTAAAAATAATTAAGTCACTTTATGGTAACATAAAGAAATCCAATATGCATTCCTAAAGAATATGTATATACATATTTGATAAAATGAAAATAAATAGAATTTGTTACTTTCGGTACTTTAGTTTAAATATGTAGGGAACACCTGATCAAATTAGAAAGTATTTGCTTCACTAAATGTACCACTTGTTCATGCCCAACAATGCATTCCTATTTCCCCATGCTTTATTTTATTTTTTTTAAATATATTTTTAGCTGTAGATGGACATAATGTCTTTATTTTATTGCTTTGTAGTGGTGCTGAGGATCGAACCCAGGGCCTCACGCATGCGAGGCAAGCGCTCTACCGCTGAGCTACAATCCCAGCCCCTTCCCCATGCTTTTTTAAATTGAAAAATTATTTTAAAAAATAGAAGACTGAGGAGCCATCTTTGTGGAAAACTGACTGTCATCTTCATCTCCTTCAGTGAACTCTGCCTTCTGAAATCTTCAATATGTGCAGGGAGCTTTTTAGTCCAGGGAAATCTTTCTGTTCTTTGGCATATCATTAAGAATAATTAAGCATTTACATTTTACGTTCTCCATAAGCAAATTATATAGGAAAATGGAATAGGTCTTCACTGTCATTTTTGTGGTGTTCTTTTTCTAGCTTATATCCTATGCCTGACAGCCAGGTCTGCTACATAGTCTAGAATCAATGGCATTAATTGCATTTTCCCTTCACTTTTGCTGGATAAAGGTGGAAGCTTTTGTTGTCAGTGATGGAAGAGATTAAAAATAAGCAGCACTCTTAAAGTGTCACTTTCTATGATTTATGAAAACAGCAGAATAATTGTCCCAGATTCGACTAATCTAAAGCTAAAGGTTGTTTTATAACTTTAAATAAATAAGTATCTGTAGCCTATTATTTGTGCCCTCAATTCCATCTTCTCTGTCCACTCTCGGGCTTGACATCCCAGTGATATTGTCTTTTGTCTCATCAGTGTTTTTGTTGCCACTAGTCACTTCTCAGGAAAGAAAAAGTTTAAGAAAATCCTGCCCTTAATAGCCCTTCATGACCAACCCATCATGGTGACATTACATTGCTTGCCTTCCTACAGTACCTGGCACCCAGACAGAACTTGAAAAATGTTTTCTCAATTTGAAATAGCCAAAAATTTTAAAATACAGCCTATTTTGCTGCCTCTACTTTTTACTTATGGTGTGCTTCCCATCTGATTTTTTCCACACCTTCTCTCTCTGGCTTTTGCTGGAACCCTCTCTCAAGATCACCAAGTGCCTCCTAGTCTTCAGCTTCTACTCTGAAACAAAATCACAATCCTCATTTCCTCAGCATTTCTACCATATTTGACAAGTGGCCTCTGTCTTTGTCAATGTATCAAAAGCAGCCTCTATAGTAGGTAATGAAATCATTTTAATTTTTTGCTACTCCCTGTAAATTTATTCAGTGGGGAAAGACCTTCCCTGCTTCTGAATGAAAACTCAGGCACCTTTCTTTCTGCTCACATGTAGTCAATAAAATGCACCACTATCATGTCAGGTCACTATTTCATGTTGGTGTCTCAAGTATCTAGGGAATCTCCATGGGCAAAACTTCTAACTTTCTTAACAGCTACTCTCTCCCTCAGCAAGAGCATCCACAGGCAAAAAGTCTCAGCTTTTAAGGAGGAACATGCTTTTCCTCCTCTTTTTTCCTGTCTTTTGTTATTAGTCCTCCTGCAATTTGCTGAAGTCTGACCTGTCAGGGTCAAAATAAGAATGAAGGAGAGGCAGCTGGATCAAGAATGAGTTTTGTCTTAGTTGTCTTGATTTTCATGCAGTTCATTCTCAAAAGAAGTAGTGGGTTTGAGGTAGGGACATGTGAATTCATTTGCAAACAAAATGAGTTTGAAGAACCTGCAGAAGGTATAGTGGAAATATTTAACAAGTAGTTATTTGTGACAATCCAGAGATAAACATTCAATTAAGAGTAAACACCATAGAAGTGTATACTGTTGTGAAAGGGGAATCCAGGGGACAAACATTAGGAAGCAATTTTAATGAACTTAATAAAGCACCCTAGCTCAGGCTGGATGCCTTTTGATCTTGAAGAAATCATTAGCTCCCTCTGAACTTCCATTTCCTTGCTGATAAAGTTAGTGTAGGTGATTTATAAAGCCCCTTTTGGGTTGACATTCTGTGATCTGATTCCTTTGCATTAGTTCTCATGTCTGCTTTGAGACCAATAGGACATTCTTAATTAATTTTATAACCTTTCAAGTATCTGTGCGCCCCTGCAATGACATGATTATCTCTGAAAAGAAAGACTACCCTGCACACATCAATATTTTTTAAAAAATAATATAAAGCGCCAGAAAAATGGCAGGTTTGTGGAATCCAAGTGTGTTTCATGAGAATCAATAGTGAGTGTGATTAAGGGCTCAGCCTCTGAGGCCAGACCTTGGGGCTCAGATTCCTCTACCACTTAACTACTGTGTTACCTCAGGCAACTTAGTCAATTCCCCCCATATCTTATTTCTCTCATCTGTAAAATGAAGATGATAATCCTAGAGATGGTGTAGGGATTAAATGAGACAATGTTTTCAGAGTACTTGTTATATATTCACATGTGTCTTATATTATTATTGTTATATATTATTATACTTATTATTAATCTTGGCCTTTTAGTTTTCAAAAGGAGAGAGTAAAAGAAGAATCCATAGCACTTGCTAAGAAGTGGGAAATTTGGATGGCTGAACTCCATGGGTTATAAGAATTCATTTCTTACTAACAAATTGAGCAACAAGTGAAAAGTCATATAAATACTGAATTACAGTTGTATGGAGGAATTGACTCATCCCTGCCCCTAATACTTTGTTGCATTTACTTTTCACATTTACCTCAAAGTAAAGCTTATGTGGAAAGAGAAGAATAAATTGCGAACTGCTCTCTTTCACAGTAATAAACTTTACAATTTCAAAGTGTCTTAGAGGTTAGGTAACTCTTGGTGGAACAATGTCGACCTCCAAAGCCAAAAAATTTTCCCTAAAGCATGTTGTTAATGAGTCTTTAAGTTTGGAACATCAGCTTCAAATTTCTTTGGACATTTGACCTGCTCCTCAAAATATAATTATGTCATTTGCATGGAGGGAAAGACACACCTTAAGGAATGGTAACTACTGAGACTTGGACCATTTTCCAATTTCTTCCCTTTTGCTCTTCTTACTTTGTCAAGAGAGGCTGGTTTCAACTTGTTTGTTAGACCCAGCCAAATATGTGTGTCCCTGTGCAGTTTATTTATGCCAAAAAGGACAGTAACATGACAGCAGTAATTCAGAACAGGGTTTTAAATGAATAAGTAAGAATAAGCCTCTGGGATTAGTCCCAATTGAAAAATTCAGCACCACCAGGGAAGGTAGCTGTTGCTGCTGCTGGGGATTAACAAATGGCTGGCTGCAGGGAATAGTATTCACTGGTCCAGCCACATTCTTAGTTATTGATGGCCTCTCTACCCTGTGGCATCAGTCTCTCCTCAGATGCACAGACTCAGAGAAGCTTATTTTTCCTTCTCAGAAATTCTGTTATGTGAACCTTCAGTTCATACTTACACAGGAAATGTATGGCTTTAAAATTACTACAGAGAAGAAGATGAAAATACAATTCCCTTCTACAGAATCAAACTGAAAGCAAGAAAATGAAGGAAGTGCTCTGTATAGTTAAAAAAAAAAAAAGGATCATTTTGTGATTATGGTGCAAAGTATATTAATAGAACCTGTTTGTATAGGGCCTTTACAATTTGCAAGGCCTGTCATGGACATACTATTGTTAGATCCTTACAACAAAGAGGCTGTGTTCCCTATTTCATAAAGGAGATAAGTGAAGCCTAAAGAAATTGACAGACTTGCCCAAGGTCTCAGTGCTGGACTACAATAGTCTGACACCAGTTTGGTGTTATTTCATATAGTCCTGCCATATGCACTAATTTGTTGAGATCTTAGTTACCTTTCCATTATTATAACAAAATATCTGAAGTAAAAGAAAAAAAGTTTTATTTTGGGTCATAATTTGGGAAGCTTCAGTTCCTGGTCATTTAACTCTGTTGCTTTTGAGCCTGTGACAAGGCAGAAAATCGTGGTGGGAACACATGGTGGAATCAGTCTACTTCTTTCAGGGTAGGAATGAAAGAGAAAAAGGAAGAGATCAGTTTGTCTACTGCCCCCTCCAAGGGGACCTAAAATCTCCTATCAGGCCTCACCTCTGGAGGTTCCACCACCTTAGTACCACAGGCTGGGGACCAAGCTTTTAACACATGAGCCTTTGAGGGACACTGCAGATCCAAACTATAACACCTACCCAGCTGGAAGGCCCAAGTGTATAACCAACTAGATTTTTAGCCTTTGTATGTTTTACGGTTAATTTTATGCAGTACCTAAAAGCCATCAATTGTGGGTTTTCTCCCCTTGACAAATGGATTTATCCTGGGGAGAAGTTAGCAGTCAGTCTCATTGAGTTGCTTAGAGCCTTACTGTTGCTGAGGCTGCCTTTGAACTCAGGATTCTCCTGTCTCAGCCTTCCAAAGTGCTGGGATTACGAATTCTTGCTTTAATATTTGAAGGATTAGATTAAGTAACTTGAATGTAGACACCATGAGAGTCTGCATTTAATGGGCCTTCAATAATGTAGAGTGAATGATTAGTTTCTAAGATCATCTACTAATTCTCTTTCATCATAATAACAAAATAACTCATGTCTGACACAATTCTCATTCTTCACATGTGTTCTAACAGCCCCCACTGAGTTCTTTTGGTGCTAGTCTAATTCTGTTCCATTTCATGAATTACGCTATAAGCATACCACTGAGAAGCCAACTTTCGTTGAACAGGGTACACAAAGATTGCAGTTGAGAAAATAAAAGGCATTTCTTTCATGCCTTCTTAGAAGTAGCTATCTTTGAGGCACTGCAAGAGCAGGGCCCAGGCCAACGAGGTTCTGTTGGGGATCTGTAACCAGCCTCAGCAAGTCTCTCATGTTATATTAGGCTGCTGGAATCTATCAGTGCTTAAAGCCACAGGGAAATGTAGCTTTAAGTGTGTTTAAATGTAGCTATAGGTGTGTTTCTGCCTCCTTTCTGTCTACTGTCAAAGACAGCAAGCTTTTCTTCCACTGATACCTTGTTGTGTCAAAGAGATTTGGAAGCTCAGCATTCCAGTTTAGAGTCAGACTTGTGATTAGAGTTTGCATAAAATATCTTCTTCCAATTAAGTGCATTCTTATTCTATTACAAGTTCCCATGCTGTTTTGCCATAGTAATAATATTTTGAGGTTTAATTTTATATGTAGTATATAAATTCTGAGTACTTGATAATTTACCTATATGTGTGCACCTGTGTAACCGGCACATGAATAAGGATATCGAACATTTTCTTATTCCTTTCCCAGACAGTGCTAAGCATAACTACTATTTTGACTTCTATCCCCACAGACTGGATTTGGCTGTTCTTGAACATCGTAAAAATGAAGTCCTAGAGCATGTACTCTTGTATTTGATTTCTTTTATTCAATATTATACTATAACTCATCCATGTTGTTGACTAAAAAATTTCATTGTATAATTTACTCACCCATTTGTTTATGGACATTTGGAGTTGTTAAAAATAGTAATTCAAGGAACATTATTCTATGCATATTTTAGTGGATATAAGCACTCATTTCTCTTGGACATATAGCCAGAGTGGGAATGCTTAGTAATAGAATATGCACTTATTTTCTTTTAGTAGGTACTGCCAAATATTTTTACAAGGTGGGAAGATATTTACCCTCTTAAATTTCTGTGTTTTATGAATACAATTTTATTCTGCAATGTTTTCGCTCTAGGTTGGTGTTACTAGTTAATGTGGGCTGTTGAGATATTTGCCATCCATCTCAGACTATATACATAAATACACATTCATGTTCACATTTATTCAGCATAAATTTAGAGGTGGAAATTTGTCTTATCACAGGCTTGGAGGCTTAGTAGTGAAAATTTACCCTTAGGAATTAAAAAGAAACAGCTGAAGATAGATGAGTAGATTGATAATATTAATCACAACCCTTAGGAATTAAAAAGAAACAGCTGAAGATAGATAAGTAGATGAGTAGATTGATAATATTAATCACAATAAAGGTTAACTATTGAATAGATGTCTGGTTTATGGTGTATGAGTGAGCATGAATTTCAACTAAGTGTAGTATTTAATTAATAGAACAAAACCAGAAAGGTGAAGTGACTCAGAGAAGGTCTCTTGCATTCTGCCTCTGGCATAATTCATTTGCCACAGGCTGAATTGTATTTTATGTCTGCTATTTTCTCTAATTTGTCCTTGATTCCTTTGAGAGGAAGCAGTAACTCAATATATTAATCACTGTTTAGAATCCTCAGCACTGAGCATTTAAATTCTACCAAGTATGTGTCAGCATTTGGTTGAAAAAGAATGGAAACTTAAGGCTTCAGTTTCTTTGAACATAATGGTTCATTCAAGTAACCTACTTACATGGGCTGGAGAGCTGAATAACTAATAATAATATTCCTGATATAAGAAAAAGAATTGGTAAAGTAAGGAGCTTCTAGAATCAGTCTAGAAAAGCCTATTATGCTGGATTTTCAAATAATAAAGTTCTCTCCCCTTTTGGGCAAAGCTACATTAGTTTATTCATTCATTCTTTATCATTCATTCACATAATCATTCAACATGTATTGAGTACTCTATACTTGTTCTAGATACTAGTAATGCACTCCAGAACAAAGCAAAAGTTTTTGCTCTTATGGAGCTTATCTTCTCAGGAGGGTAAGAGGCAAAATCATGTGCTACTCTGGAGGAAAATAAAAACAGGATATGGGGCTTTGGTATGTAGGCTTGGTGTTGGGCACTGCTGGTGCTTTTCATAAGGGAAGGTCAGGGAGAGCCCCAGTGATATTTGTTCAGGAACTAAAAGGCATTGAGCAGTGTGGCTATCCATTGAGTAGTCCATGTGGGTTGGGGCAGTGCCTGATGGGCTAAAGACTATTATAGAAGCCTCTGAGGTAGGTAGTGAGGGTAGCTGGAGGTGAAGTCAGAGGGATGGCAGAAAACTGGATTAGAAAGGGCCCTGTAGGCCATAGTAATGATCTTTGCTTTTTCTTGGAGTGGTAATCTGCTGAAGGATTTTGGATTAAGTGATAATTCTAAAAAGAGTATTGTCTTGAATATTGGGTAGAGATGTTATAGGGACAAGGGTAGAAACAGAAACCAACTAAGATCTCTAACTTTTGTGTTCAGACAAAAACTAAATGGCATAAATGTTTTTTTTTTTTTTTTTACTTCCATTCACTATGCCTTATTAGTAGTGGTAATAATTGTGCTTATCCAAGTATGACCAATGATTGGCACATTTGAGCCACATTAGTAATAACTTAGTATGCAAATTAATAGGCAGCAGATATTATAAAATAAGTTCTGTATGTAATGCTTTTCCATTTACCTAGTTTTCTTTCTGGACTCTTCCTCCTCTTGTCCTTTTTGATTTCATAATGTACCATTCTTTCAGCCATCCACACTTGTACTTCAGCCATTTATGACTCCTCCTTCATCCTCTACACAGGGAATTTCTATTGTTGCCTTGTTGTCTCCTAAATCCACTTCTTTCTGCCATTCTTTGAGTTTTGACTCTCCTTTCATTTCAGAGTTAGTGACTCAATTTTCCTTCTTTAATCTATGTGAAATTCAGCAAACACACACACACACACACACACACACGTGAGACCTTCATTTAGATTGGTTCATTGGTTCAGATGTTTGTTCTTCCATGCATAGTAAGGCCTTTAGCAATTTTTAAACCTCAATAATACCAATATCTAATGTAGAATATCAGTATCTAAGATTGCAATAAGGAGAAATGGGGCTATGGAGTATTTAAAGAGTCTAGTAGCAATAGGCACTTAAAAATATTGGTTCTCTCCACTGTTATTGGACATAACTCCATTCTTGATCTTTCTGGCAAAATCTAAAGCATGCCTCTCATTGTGTCTGTCATTCCTCTTTTCAAAACTTGCAATAGCTCTCTATTGCCTCACACATCAAATACAGACACTTCTGCCTGCCATTCAGATATCCACTGTCTCTCAACTTTTTTCCCATTATTCTTCTCCAATGTACTTTATGTAGTAGCCAAAGTTACTGTCTTATAATCCTATTGTTTTTCAAAAGTCATCTATTAAAATCATGACAATCCTTCAAATCCTGTCTCAAATACCATTGCCTTAATGGGCTGGGGTTGTAGCTCAGTCGTAGAGTGCTCACCTCACACATGTGAGGCACTGTGTTCGATCCTTAGCACCACATAAAAATAAAGGTATTGTGTCCATATACAACTAAAAACATATTTTTAAAAATACCATTGCCTTAATAAAGCCACTGAAAATCTGGAAATGGTATCTTCGAGTCCAGAAACATCCTCATACTCGAAGGAAACATCATCCTGAGAGTGCCCAGATCCTGCCACTTAATGTCATCCTGTGGATGTTATTTAATCTGTGTCTTCAGTTTTCCCCTGAAAAATGAGAATTATGATACCTACCTCAAAAGGGTGTTTGTGAACATTGGAAGTTTTTTCATGTAAAGCATTTTGCATAGTGTCTGGCACTTGAAAATCAGTTAAATCAGTTTCTATAAATGTAGTCATAAATATGAACATTATTTTATCATCAGGACCCATATTTTTATAAGGTCTTCAAATAAAAGCTCTTTGAGATACAGTATAAAGTGACATAAACTAGAAAACAAGAGCCTTGCAGTATTGGTTCCTACTACTAACCAAGCTGTGTGATGTTGAATATGTCACTTATCTTCTCTAGATAGCTTCCTTTGGCTACAAAAAAAGCTGAAAAAAACCACTAGCTCTTTCAGTTCCAGTATCCACAAAAAGATATACTAACCACTACCAACTCAACCCTACCAAAACAATTCTTAATTTCCAACCTCTAAATGTGCTCCTTTCTTCAGTAAATGAAACTACCATCTACCCAATCAAAAATCAAAAATCTAAGTCATCTTTAATTCCTGTTTTTCCATCTAAATTTAATACATCTGCAAATCCTATCAATTCTACTTCCAAAATATATTCTTAGTTCCATCTACTTCACCTTGATCTCCACTGATACAGCCCTAGTCCAATAGTCTCTCCTGTATTGATGCAGTTAGGTTCATAAACTATCTTTTGTCCTCTATTCTTGCCTATTTCCTGTAGAGCCAAGGTGATATTTAAAACACAAATCAAGCAGGGCACAGTGTCCTATGTCCTTACTCCCAGCTACTGACCACTACAGAGGTTGAAGCAAGAGAATCACTTGAACTCAGGAATTTAGACCAGCCTGGGCAACACAGGGCAAGATATTATCTCAAAAAATAGATAATAAATATAAACCAGATAGTATCATTCCCCTGCTTAAAACTCCTCAGTGGCTTTTCATCATAAAATATCACATCGCTTTACCCTCTCATATCACTCTCCCAGTATGTCCTTTTTTCTCCTCCTGCTTCCTCACCATATTCATGGCTGCCTTGAGCCTTAGCACTTGCTCTTCTCTGATTGTAATCCTCAGCTCCCAGCTGTTCTCATGACTTTCTTCTTGTCATTTAGATCTCAACTGTAACTGCCCTCTACTCTCTATCAGCAGTACTCTATCACATCATTTGATTTTATTTTTTCCTAAGGCTTACCACTACTGGAAAAATAGTCTATATACTTACTTATCCTCGCCCCTCGGAGTAGAAATCAAAAGTCCATAATAATAGGGCCTATTTCTTAGCACAGTGCCTGGAATATAGTAGGTATGCAGGGAAAAACTTTGATGGATTGGCTAAATCATTAAGTAAATATAAATCCACTTTTAATGAGGTATCAAGGTTTTAATTGCATGAACAAGTACAGTGTTACTTTTAAAATGTATGGATGTATTGGTTTTCCTTTTGTTTAATCCCTCATACTTGATAAATATTAAGGACATATACTTAATATGCCAGAAATGACTGTAAATAAGAAAAAACAATCCCAAGTTCCCCCACCATTTCCTAAATAATTCCCAAATTTATTATTTTCTCCATCTCCTCTACCATAGACGACCTTAATGTAAATTACCATGCTCTTCGGCCTTTTCCTTGTAAGTTCTAATCTTCCAATAAATCTACCCTTGTGACTGCAGCCAGTGAACTTTTCAGTTGCTATTCTTTTTAAAATTTATTTATTCTAATTAGGTATACATGACAGTAGAATGCATTTTGATTTATTGTAAACAAATGCAGCACAACTTTTCTTTCCTCTGGTTGTACACAATGTAGAGTCACACCATATGTACAATCATACATGTACCAAGGGCAATGATGTCCACCTTATTCCACGATCTTTCATGCCCCCATACTCCCTCTCCTCCCCTTCCTCCCCTTTGACCAAAGTTCCTCCATTCTTCCCACACTCCCTCCCCCATTATGGATCAGCATCCACTTATCAGAGAGAACATTCAGCCTTTGGTTTTTTGGGATTGGCTTATTATTTAGCTTTGCATGATATTCTCCAACTCCATCCATTTACCTGCAAATGCCATGATTTTATTCTTTGGATGCTGAGTAATAGTCCATTGTGTATATATGCCAGTTTCTTTATCCATTCATCTATTGAAGGGCATCTAGGTTGGTTCCACAGTTTAGCCATTGTGAACTGAGCTGCTATAAACATTGAAGTGGCTGCGTCACTGTAGTATGCTCTTTTAAGTTCTTTTCAGTTGCTATTCTACCTAGACTTTCTATGTTTCAACAAAGACCAGAATCTGCCCTTGTCTCCACCTCTTTCCTCAAACCAGTCCTCACTTTCCACCAGGCCGTACTCCTCCTCGCCTCTTGGGTTCCCGCCTGCCACTCAGCTGAAGCCCTAGCTTCCCGGTTCCAGTGTCGTTCTGCAGAACACCCATGTTGCCTACTTTTTCGGATTTTAGATTGTGCCTTCCTCAGGGAAGCCCTCCCTGATTAGGCTAAGCCCAGCTCCCCATCATACAACCCCACATTACCAAGGGCGTCTCTTTCAGAGTTTATATTTGTTTTATAAGTACATTCTCCCAAATATGACAACCTTAGTACCGCGCGTTAGCGACAGCCAGCCCTCAAAAGATATTTGCGGAAGAAACAGCCAGACTAACAGCCCAACCATTGCTCGCCCCACCCCTACGGTTGCAGCGCCGCTGTTACGCATTTAGTAGGCGCCCCGGACAGGTGTCTCAGGGCGCCTGCGCGAAGGGGCGCGCATGCGTGGAGGGGTGAGCTTGCTGACAGATTCTCGGAGGCTGCGGTGGTGGCGGAGGCCCTGGACTGCGGGGAATGGGAGTCCTAGGGCCCTGACTGAGCACCGCCCCCGCCTCCCTGCCCCCGACATGGCTCAGGAGAAGATGGAGCTGGACCTGGAGCTGCCTCCGGGTACGGGCGGGAGCTCGGCGGAGGGCGGCGGCAGTGGCGGCGGCGGGGGCCTTAGGAGGTCTAACAGCGCCCCCCTGATCCACGGCCTCAGTGACACTTCTCCGGTGTTCCAGGCCGAGGCGCCTAGCGCCAGGCGGAACAGCACAACGTTCCCGAGTCGCCACGGCCTGCTGCTGCCGGCCTCCCCTGTCCGCATGCACAGCAGCCGCTTGCACCAGATCAAACAGGAGGAAGGCATGGACTTGATCAACCGAGAGACGGTCCACGAGCGCGAGGTGCAGACCGCAATGCAGATAAGCCACTCCTGGGAGGAAAGTTTCAGCCTGAGTGACAACGATGTGGAGAAATCCGCCTCCCCAAAACGCATCGATTTCATTCCGGTGTCACCAGCACCATCACCCACCCGGGGAATTGGAAAGCAGTGTTTTTCGCCATCTTTGCAAAGTTTTGTGAGTAGCAACGGATTGCCTCCAAGCCCTATTCCCAGCCCAACTACTCGATTTACCACCCGGAGAAGCCAGAGTCCCATCAACTGCATTAGACCAAGTGTTCTTGGACCATTGAAAAGAAAATGTGAAATGGAAACTGAGTATCAGCCAAAGAGATTTTTCCAGGGCATCACCAACATGCTTTCTTCTGATGTTGCACAGCTGTCAGATCCTGGTGTGTGTGTATCTTCGGATACCCTTGATGGAAACAGCAGCAGTGCCGGATCTTCTTGTAACTCACCAGCGAAAGTCAGCACTACCACCGACTCTCCTGTGTCACCTGCCCAAGCGGCCTCTCCCTTTATTCCAGTAGATGAACTTTCATCTAAGTGATTCTCCCGTTCTGAAACTTACATTCTTTTTTCTTATTTTCAATGGAGAGACAGAAAAATCAAGTTGGAGCACTGAACTTTGTTGATTAATCTGAGTCTATTTCCTATTTGACCCTTTCCCCCTTTTTTTGGAATTTCCTGAAATGTTATTCTAGAGAACTTCTATGTCAGGTTCCTGCGGATGCCCTTGAATTCAGTGTAGTAATATTTTCAGACTTTTTCCCAATAAGTGTGTTGAAGCATACATTTTACGCTGCTAATATGTCTAAATACATATGTTATCCCTTGATTTTTTTAAATAATTGAGAGCTCTATTTATTTATGGGAATATTAAGTTCTGATGAAAATATAAATGTTGAATTAATCAGTATAGTAAACTGATGTTTTAAAATTCCATACTTTATGGCCACACTAATTTTTAATGTCATTTTTAAGGATTGCTAATTTCCATTTGATGAATAATAACTATTTACAACTTTTTAAAAATATGTTAGTTATAACATATCAGTCCAGTGGTTGTCTGTTTTACCAAGGAATCCTTGGATATTTAATTTTCTGGGTGCAGAAGTGGATGGAAGAGGGAGATGATAAAAGAACAAATTATAAAAGTTTGCAACAAACCTTTTTAAATTAAATATGTAAAAGTACCCATATTTAAGAAAAAATGTTTTCTAATGAGATTTTATTAGTAATTCTAGTTAACCATACAAATATAACTATGATACAGAAAGTGAACTTTTTAAAAAATATTTTTAACCAGAAAGTGCTTTCTTTTGGGTATAATCCTAAAGTGCAATGGGGCAGTGCTTTGCAGTCCTCGCTCACTGTGTATAGGCTGAGGCAAAATTCTTTGTGCCACTTCAAACTTGAAATCTTTTCAAATTAAGATATATGGGAAGCCCTGTGGAACTTCATCAGAGCCCCCAGGCAGACAATACTTATCAATCATTGATATACTTTAAAATATACAAACGTGCCTCAGTTCTAGACATTCTTGCCAATGAGGAGCCAGAGCAAATTTTGGCTGCTTTTCTGCTCTGCCCATCTGTCACCTTTCTGGCTCTCCCTTATTCAGGAAGGAAGCAGCTATTCCCTTGCCAGTAAGTCCTTTCTTTCCACCTCCCACCTAACTAGGGCACTGTCATTTAGACAAAGGTATAGTGTGACTCAGTTTCTAACAGTGAGCAGCAACTGAACGGAATTGTTTAACCTCTGTGGTAAAGCTACAGCTGGAATTGGTTACCTAGGGGAGATTGGTTGAATAAGGCTGGTCATTTGCAAGAGAAAATCAGTGGAATCACATAGGTAAATCATTGTTTAACTTAGGTTTTGTAAAAGGTAGAATTGGAGAATGCTCTTGGTCTTTTACAACTAAGACAATAAGAATAGCAAATCTTTTATATTATACTTCCTTATGATACCTCATCTGTTTTCCTTAACTAGATACATGGATGGATGAGTAGAAGGAAAGAAAGAAAGGCAGGCAGGCAGACAAAAAGAAAGGAAGGGGTTAACAAAAATTAAAAGACTCCAAAAGACCAAGACAAAAAACCTATCTTGTTAAGGTTATTACCTATGCAGACTAACAATTACATATAATTTTTACTGCTATGAGAATAAATGTAACTGGTCAATTCTTGACAGTTGCCTCAGTGAAATCGTATCAAGGGTAAGATTGTGTCCATGTTTAAAATTTTCTGTTCTGGATAATAATCTTCATGTACTCTAGTCCTGACAGTGTTCTACAATTCAAACCTATGTATTTAGTTCCCTGTTGGTACCCTGATCTGCTTCCAGAGGCACTTTAAAATCTTCCACATCTTTAAAACAAATTTTTTTTATCTCTGCTCTTAATCTGTTCTTGTATAGTGCCTAAATTGATGTCATCACTGGAAGCATCTTTGACTTTCCTTTTTCCCTTTCTTAATCACCAAGTACTGTCAACTACTTTTTAAATGAATCTCAGATCTCTCCCCTTCTCTCTCTCTTTGGTCTGATCTTCACACTGACTCTAGGGTGATCTTTTGAAAATATAAACTTGTATTTTTCACCCTCTTGTTTGAAAATATGCCTTTCCATTTCCTACAGTTTAGGGATTTTTTTTTTTTTTTTTTTTTTTAAGCCTGGTCTACAAGGTCCTTCAAGATCTGGACATATTCTAAAATGACTTCATTCCTCTCCTCACCCCCTTCTCAGTACACATCCTTCCTTCCTATTCTGCAAACACTAGACTACTTGATATTCCTTAAATATGCCATGTACTTTCTTGTGTTTTTATGCTTTTGGGTAGGTTGTTCTTTCTCCATAAAAGGTCTATCCTTTTGTCCCTGTCTATCCTTTTGTCTATCCTTCTTAGTCAGGATTTTTTCTTTTTATTGCATGTAAATTTAAGAAAGCAGTGTATACCTACTGATTATAAAACATTTAAACAATGTAGATATCTACATAGTTCTTTTTTTAAAAAAAGGAAAGCCTCCCTGTTAACTGTAAAATTCATCATTTTTTCCCATAGGTAACTTTTGTTAACAAGTTGGTATATATTGTACAAGATGTGTTACTTTGCATTTCCATGTACATATGTATATACATGCAGGAAGCCAACATGCCATTGACAGCTATTTTCCTTTCTCCCATATCTAATCACTTGCCAAGTCTTACTGATTTTATCCTCCAGAATCTATTCCTCATTTTCATCTCTGCTGCTACCTTGATCCAGGCTATCATCATTTCCTTCTTGGATGTATGACTCCAACTCTGGTTGACTACCTATTAATTCTTTCTAAAGCAACTGGAACTTTTAAAATTGCAGATGTGATCCTTCCATCTCCCAACTTTTCCTTCTTAAAGCTTTTTATTTGCTTCTGTTGTTCTTATTAGTTTACCAAAATGTATTAATTATGAACTAGGAGGTCAGGAGGGATCTGACATTTGCCTCTCCCCTTGTTTTCTTGCTCACCTTTAATGACTAGCTTTCTTCTACTTAAATACATTATGTTCTCTCCAATTGTAGGTCCTTTTACCAGATCCTTTTCCCTGAAGGTATGAAAAATTTTATTTCTACAAATTTACTATTTTATGTAGATGATAAGTTTTAAATTAGCTAAGGCTCCAAGAGTTTATATGGTCATTTTGTATTACCCTAGTATTGTTCATAACTTCAATCATTACTCCTTAGCTTATGTAAAAATTATCCTTCAAAAACATTTTAAGGTATTAGTATTGCTCATCTATAAACCTTGTACAAGAAGTCCTAAAGCAATTAACAACCTTTAGTTATAGTGTAGTTTGTCATATATAATAAAATTCTGTGTAATATTTTCCTTTATTATGTTTGTTAAAAACAGTGTAAAACATAGTTTAAAAATTATGGATGAAATAATTAATGGTTGCCAAATCTAAAGCTAGTGGGTGCCAGAATCTTCAAACATTTGAAAGATTGATTGTAATCAAGAAAAACCTGCTTTCCAGTGATTCACATTTATTAGTTCAGTCCACTACACACTTACAGCAAGAGACCATTCTTGATATATTTGGCAATAAAATGGGAAAGTTTAAGACTTAGAAGGGCAATAAGACTGAGAACTTTTTTTTCCTATGGGTATGTTTATGAATAAGTAGAAAAAGTTTGAAGATTCAGGAGAGGTCAGAGACAGGGAAATGATTGCCAGACATCCAGCAGAGGAAGATGATGTAACCTACAATTCCTGGATAACATCAGAGAAAAGAAGAAATAGTTGACCTTGGAAAGGCAGACAATAAACTTTTTATCTTCTGATACTTTCTTTAAAATCAGAAGGAGACATCAGTTGATTTGGTATTACAGGAGTTCAGGAGTACAGAGGTATATGGAAAGTAGAAAGAATTTACATCGGATTAGTTCTATTTTTCCAATTTTTGAGGAATCTGAGATATTTGAGGTGGGGACAGGAGTGAATTTAGAACCTTAGGTGAAATGAAGGTTTAGTGCTGCTCTGAGAATTTGTGAAGGAATGACTTAAAGATGAGTAAAAGACTTATTCAGCCATTTTGGATGCCACATTGCAGTTGGATAATAGGCACAAAGGAAGTGGGTTGAGTTGACTAGGTTTGGGAATTAGTTAAGTGGGTACTAGGTAAAGTCCAGTGTGTGAAGCAAATAAGGGGTCTGCTGAAAGTATAGTTTGAATGATTGCCAAAGGCATTGAGGTTGGTCAGAGAAGTCAGCAAAGGCTGATGGCCTAGGCCATTTTTTCCAAGATCTTACCTTATTTAATTAGCCATACCAAATATGCAGATACTCTGGTCTTATGTAGCAGTTTTTCCTATATTTTTTATGGTTGATTTTGTTTCGCTAGAGATGCCTTCTTCTGAAGGCAACCCTTGAATTCCCCTCATTTGTGTCACATTGTTCTCAGTGATCTAGACAGAGTTCTTTGACATTCAAGTAAAAATGTTTCTTAAAAATTGAAATAGTCTGCCAAGCATGGTGACACACATCTGTAACCCTAGTGATTCAGGAGGCTGAGGCAAGAGGATCACAGTTCAAGACCAGCAAAGGCAATTTAGAGAAACCCTGTCACAAAATAAGAATAGCTGGGGATGTAGCTCAGTGGTAGAGCACCACTGGGTTCAATCTCTAGTACCAGAAAAAAAGAGAAAATTATATAAAAATAAAGTACATGCATTGTGTTGGGCACCGTTCTGGGGGCTACACAAATACGTTAATGCATTTAATTTTTATTATTACCATCTGAAGTAAGTGCTGTTGTCCTGATTTTATTACGGAGAAAATGGAGACAGAGCAGTTAAATAACTTGTCCAGGTTTCTAGAGCTGGGAGGTAGGCAGCGTATTGTGGTGGTTAAGGACAGACTGTAGAACCAGTTGGCTGTAGTGAGGATTAAATGGATCGGTGTATGTAATGCACTTACAACAGTGCTCAGCAATTTCTGTCAGATGATCAGCTATCCTTGTGGTGGTAGTAGTGACTGGCATTATTGTAATTTAGCTTGTTCTTGCTAAGGAATCTTTATCATTTTTGACGAAACTCCTATTTTCATACGGAGTAGTATGCTCTGCCCTTCAAAGTAGGCTATTCTTTTCTAACATGAGTGTTTTTGATACTAAAAAGTCTCTTACACTGAGCAGACTCCCTCTATAGCTTCAGTCTTCATTCAAGTCCAGCTCATTGAAAAATGAAGAAGTTGTATTCCTCCTTTGTAAAGTATCATCATTTAAAAATCAGAAATGCTGATCTTTCTCTGGTGCCTGCTTCTTGCTTCTAGATTTTAGAAATCTTGATCACTTCCTTCAGTGTACTCCCTCTATGAAATAAGTCTGTCATTATTTTGGCAACCAAGATTTTCAGAAGATTGTGATCCTTCAAAACTGTATTTGCCTTCCTTGGTCAAATATGAGAGTCTAATAATATGAGATTTGCCAGTAATAAAAATTAATGCTAATATTTCTTGAGCACTCAATATGGGCCAAGACATTCTTTTCAGTGACATATGAGTTCGTTTAATCCTCATGAAAATCCTAAGAGGCAGGTGCCATGAGTATTTCCATTTAACAGATGAGAAAACCAGGTACATTTTCTCAAGTACCTATTAGTTCCTTTATTTTCCCTTTTGGAATTTAGGTGCTCTTTGTTTTCTCCTGAACAGAATTTTTTCCTTATTTGAGATAAATTCTAATTTCCAGCTAACCAGCTACTTGCTAATTTTGTTAGTGTTGCTTCTATTTTGAGTCATAATATGTTTATTTTAAATGATGCCTTTAGATATAATATTAGAAGAAGACATTAGGAAGATTTTTAATAGATAAAAAATTAAAGTGTATAAAAGGAAATCATGTTTCACAGTTTTACATATTTTTAAACTGATTTGTTGTTTGTTATGATAAGGAATACTCAAACTACAAGTCTTAGGGGTTTTTTCCCCTTTAAACATGTATGTAAACTTTGTTACATAATGAGTGCACATCCATCCACACACATATATGTTTGTTATGTTTGGTTTATACACTATCAAATTGATTTAGGTTTTCTTAAATGTATCATTCCTAGGGAAACAAGGGCAAGAACCAATTTGATCCTTTCCTGGCCCCTCCTGCCCACAAAACTATAAGTTTAAAATGTGTCATTTTTTAAAGGAAAAAGTAACAAGATTCAAAGAATGATCCAAAACTTATTACCTAAATACTAACAAGCTTAACTTCTTTTTCTACAGGAAGCTGTCCCCAGAAGCACAGATTTAAAGTCAGGAGAACCAAGCAATCCTTAAGCTTTCCCCTCCCTCCCTTCTTTTTAACTTTACTTATAGAAAATCACTTCATTATTCAGTGAAAGGATTCAAAAAAGAAAACTTCCTTTGGAATACATTCTGGAATTGATACTTAGACTTAAAGATTCACACTGTCTTGCTTCTGTATTTAAATTTTTAAACAAACCATTAAAATCCACAATGTGTTCCAAAAGGTTAGTATCATTTTTAGAAGTTCAATAAATATTTGCAAAACATTTCAAAAGTGGCTCTTAGTTTTATATATAGCCTGTTAGGCAAATAACACCAAGTACCTCTTGCGCATATCCACATATGCACACACACACACACATTGACCTGTCTTGTGGATCTTCTTTTGTGTGCTTAGAATTGTATTTAACTTTCTGCCCATTTTAGATTGTCTTCCATTTTCCCCTCCTCAGTTTCCTTACATGGACAGGCTGGATTTTGTAAATGTTACTGAAATATGACATATACAGATCACACACATATCCAGGTCTCTGCCCCCTCCCCACTTTATATGAAGTGGTTTTTGTTTTTATTTTCATCAGCTTCCCAAATTTCAAGTACTATCCTAAAAGAGAAAAAAGACATATGGTACTTCTACCCAGGATCTCTTTGTGCCTGAATTTTATTTCTACTTTTTGAACTTCTAGAGTACATACTTTTGGAGAGGCAAAAATATCACTCATCAAATTCTAAGGCAGCATGACTCAAACTAGAGAACAGAAGACCTATTGCTTTTCCCTACCTGTGAAAGTTTAGTGCTGAAGCAGTGCCAAGGAGCATTCTGGTTCTTTTCCAACTGCCTACAGTGGTCCCCCAAACCAAACTAACCTCTAAGGCTTGGCTCGCAAGGTAATTGTGAAATAAGACAATTGAGAAAGATCTTTTGTGCCCTAGCAAAGCTAAATGGTTGTTTGAGGTCATCATTCCTGTGACTGAGGCAATCCTTCCCCCTTGCTTTACGGACAAAGAAAGATTCTACTGTTGAGATGCCAGGAGGATTTCCAGAAGTCCAAGGCACAAGTAGTATTCAGTGTTGGTATCTTTTTTTTTTTCTTTTTTTTTCATATTTAATTTATTTATTCTATTTAGGCTTACATGATAACAGAGTGCAATCTGTTTCATTATACATAGAGGATAACATATCAATTCTCTAGTTGTAAGTTGTATAGAATCACAACATATATGCAGTCATACATAAAGTTAGGTTATTATGACCATCATATTCCACCACCTTTACTGTCCCCATGTCCCCTCCCCCCTTACACCCCTGTGAACAGAGTTCCACCATTGTTCCCATGACCTTCCCCACATTTTGGATCAGCATCCACTTATCAGCGAGTACAGCCTCTCTCCTTCCACTCCACCCCCAAAAAAGAGAACTTTCCTCAAACCTCTAAACTCTGAAAGTTTTCAAAGAAATAACACAAATAGCATTTTTGTTGAAGGTCCTTCTTTTACTTCAGTTTCTGTTGGAAGGAATTCATGGCCTTTGCAAGTTCAATTGGGAACATTTAGAAGATGTATAATTATTCAGAATGTGCTTTTTTTATTTTTTGAATTTAGGCTTACATGTGTAAATTGATTCATTGTACATAGAGGATAACATATCAATGTTATGTGGATCAGCATCCACTTATCAACGAGTACATTTGGCATTTGGTTTTCTGAGATTGGCTTACTTCACTTAGCATGATATTCTCCAACTCCATCCATGTACCTGCAAATGCCATAATTTTATTCTCTCTTATTGCTGAGTAATATTCCATTGTGTATATATACCACAGTTTCTTTATCCAGTCATCTATCTAAGGGCATCTAGGTTGGTTCCACAGTTTAACTGTTGTGAATTGAGCTGCTATAAACATTGAAGTGGCTGCAGCACTGTGGTTTGCTGTTTTTAAGTCTTCTGGGTATAAACCGAGGAGTGGGATAGCAGGCTCAAATGGTGGTTCCATTCCAAGTTTTCTAAGGAATCTCCATACTGCTTTCCAGATTGGTTGTACCAATTTGCAGTTCCACCAGCAATGTATGAGCGTGCCTTTTCCCCCACAACCTCACCACAGTGTTGGCATCTTTTGAAAAGAAAAATGTGAGCTGTTCGGGAGTAGGAGTGAGGGGATGATGAATGGGCTGGGTATTTCTTTTGGCGTGATAAACACTATCTTGGACTATCACTGAGCTCTCCTTCTTCAGCAGAGTGACACTGAAGGTGGTTTTCCTGAATGTTTAGTCTTTGTTTCACTTTATTGAAGAGTTAGAGTTGAATCATGATGCTAATAATTTCTTTTTCTTTTTTCTTTCTTTTTTTGCTAATAATTTCTTCATACCTCTTTCCCTTAATGTTCTCTTCTTTGAGTCCTCTGGGGGAGAAAAAGGTAAATAGTAATAATGATAGTTTATAATAATTGTCAGATTACTTTGATAGGGAATTGCAGTTCTCAGAGCTCTTTATCTTATTAATTTTACCATGTTCCTAACTCTGAATTAAAATGTATATTTATATAGTCTTTCTCAAGTCATCCTTTATCACACTACTTGCTACCAGATACTTCTAAAATGCAAATCTGAGTATGCAATTTTAATGACTACCCCTGAACTTCAAAATTAAATCAAATTATGCAGTATAAGTGAAAGAAAACCTCCTACCTCCACATATCCCATAAATTCCAGAACTCTAGCCACACGGAGCTGCCTGTGGTTCATATTCCTATATACTGTCTGTGCTTCCAAACAAACTATGTCTTCTACTTAGAACATTTTTCCTCCCTCCTTCCACCACACCCCCCACCAAACCCTTTCCTTAACTAGCTCCTTAAAAACTTAGCTCAAGACGCACAACTGTCCTGATGGCCCCTCCCCTTCTGGGTGCTTTCTTTTATGATCCTGTTGTACCCAGGGCTTCACTCTGTAAAAACCGTTAACAGACTGAATTTTGTTTCTTGTCTCTTTTTCCCATCCATAACAAGGACTAAGTCTTTTATTTCTGCCCTAATACCTGTCATAGCACATTAGAGTTACCCAGATTTGTATTGAGCAGATGAATATTAATTCCATCCGTCCATTAGGATGGATAAATGGATGAATGATGCACACTTGATTTTGTCTTGTTTTTCAGTATTTTTCAATATCTGCAGTGGCATTTTGTTTCTTCCACAGACAGTGATGATGCCATTTACAAATTGATTCAACAAATGTTTATCAAGCATTTACTGTGGTACATAATATTTTTAAGAGAAAGGAATGTAGTAAGATTCTTAGTAAAACAAGTCCCATCACATGGCTGAGCTTTTTATAGTTTGCTGAGACTAAAAATTCATTCATTAGGCAATTTCTATTGGAGCACCTATTATGTTCCTCTGGCTGGCTAGTCTTCTGGGATCTGTTAGTGTACAAAACAAAGACTTTTCCCTATAGAACAAAGAAAGATTCTTTCCCTATAGCACACACATTTTGCTTCTGTTCTAACAGGGTAAAGGAAGGGGCAGTCTGTGTGTGTGAGAGAGAGATTAGAACAGCAAGAAGGTCAGCATGACAAGAGCAGTTATTAAAAGAAAAAATAGTTGGGAAGGAGGTTAGCAAGGTGATCCAGGTGTTGGCAGGGATGGCATAGGACTACTGAAGGGCATTGCCTTTGATTATCTGTGAAACAGAGAGCCATTGCAGGGGTTGAGCATAGGAGTGAAATGATATATCTTAGATTTTAAAAGGAATGCCCATTGAGTTGAGAATAGACTCAGAGGGGAAAGGTAGAAACAAGGGACCAATTAGAAGGCTCTCCAGAAACCCCGGCTTGGGTGAGGATATAGCCACCAAAAAGGGAGAAGTGGTTAAATTCTAGATGTATTTTGAAAGTAGAAACCAGCCAATTTTGTGGGCAGATTTGAAGTGGGCAGAGCAATTACAATAGACAAGTAAATTCCAATGTTTTATACCTGAATACTGGAAGGATTGGAATATGGAATATCCACTAAAAAAAGGAAATCCGTGGGTGGAAAAGACTTGGGAGTGGGGTGGGTTAGAGAGAAAAGGGGCATTAATAGCCAAATTTTGGATCTGTTACTTAAGAGATATTTATTAGGCATTCAAGTAGCAATTTCAAGTAAGCAGTTAGAGACCTGAACCTGGAGTTTAGGAAAGAGGGCTGCCCAGGAAATACACAATTGGGAGTCATCTGCTGTAGATGCATTTGGAGTCAGGAGAATAGTTGAGATCACTAAAAGGTTAGTGTAGGTGGAGAAGAGAATAAAAATTATACTTTGGGACATACTGTGACATTAAAAGGTCAGGAAGAAGAGACTGAGAAGGAGTAACTAGGGAGGAAGAAAACCTGAAAAGTATGGCCCTGGGAGAAGAACACACGAGAAAAGATTGAGTGCCCGGGCACATCAGTTGACCTGTTCTAACAAGTGAGGACTGATCAGGGAGCATGGTACTTAGTACATGGAAGTTACAGGTCACCATATGAGAGTCATGTCAGTGGAGTGCTGGGGGTGGGGGCCGGATGAGTGGGGTTCAGAGAGGATGGGATGGGCAGAATCAGGGACAGCCGGACGGCTGAAGAAAGACATGGGGTTCCCCCCAGATCCTTGAGGATAACAAGCAACTAAAGCCAAAGTTCATCTCTCTCCCTCTTTATTGATAAATTGTACACAATAAATATTCCTTTGCACACATGTGAGATTATATTTTGGGGGAAAGCAAAGACAAATAATAATTTTCTTTCCTCTTCCATCCCATTGGCATTTTGTGAAAGGGAAAAAATCTGTGTTGTTACTCTAAACATGAGTAAAATTGTTCAAGCTAAAAACCTGCTTATTGTCTTCCTTCATAGATTTGTCTGGTTAATTTTATTCCCTTGTCACCCATTTTTCTTGATGACTTTTTTCCACTTATAAATTGAAATTTAGTTCCATACTGTGACACAATTATTTCTGTAAGTTTGCCCCAGTTTCTTAACCCAGAGACATTTTTCTCTGCAGTGAATGCTGTGAATTCTTTTTTAAGTAGTACATCATCCTCTTAGGTTTTATTTAAGGGCAGATTTTTCCCCCTTATTCCTTTTCTAAATTATTATTGAACAGCGGGAAAAGTGAGGACACCAGTAATGATAGGAAAGAAAGCATGTTTTCCTCACTTTGGATTGCTAAGATTTGATTCTGATCATAAAATATTGTCAGATTCATTCTTGTGGGTTGAGCAGTCTAATCTTTATAGAAAGGATTCAGAGATACCCAAGCCATATTTGTTCCCAGGAAGAAAGAAGGCCTTTTCCCTGGATTACTTATTTCTCCTGATACTGCATTTCTATTTTTCAAGAGTCCAGTCAAGTACTGTCCACTCCACAGAGCATCCTCTGATTCTTCTGGCTCTAGGTAGTATTGGTTTTCCTCTGAATCACTGTACTACCTATTGCCTGACTGTATTGCTGCTGTTGTTATTGCTTCTGCTGCTGGTGGTATATCTATCTGTGCAATGGTTAAAAGAGTTTGACCTCTGCAGACTGGTAGAACTGCATTCAAGACCTGGTCCTTTCCCACTTCCCAACTGTGTGATTGGAGGCAAATTGATCTTTGTGTTCCTCTATATTCTTCTTTAAAATTTTTTATTTGTTTTCTTTTTAGTCATACATGACAATAGAATGTATTTTGACATATTATACATATGTGGAGTATAACTTCCCATTCTTGTGGTTGTACATGATGTGGAGTTACACTGGTCATGTATTCATATATGAACATAGGAAAGTTATGTCTGTTCATTCTACTGTCTTTCTTTTTCCCATTCCTGTCCCTTCCCTTCATTCCCCTTTGTCTAAGCCAATGAACTTCTATTCTTACCCCTGCCCCGCTTTTGTGTGTTAGCATCTACATATCATAAAGAACATTTGGCCTTTGGTTTTGGGGGATTGGCTTATTTCACTTATCATGATATTCTCCAGTTCCATCCACTTACCTGCAAATGCCATAATTTCTTCCTTATGGCTAAGTAATATTCCATTGTGTACATATACCACATTTTCTTTATCCATTCATTTGCTGAAGGGCACATAGGTTGGTTCCATAGCTTAGCTATTGTGAATTGACCTGGTATAAACATTGATGCGTGTGCTTCTGTATTCTGACTTGTTAAATAGGAAAAATTTCTAGCTCATAAAGTAGTTTGGGTGTGAAGGGAGGATGCATATAAAATTATTTACTCAAAAAATCAACAACTTGGCTAAATGTCAACCTGAAAAAATATATATAATATGTGAAATACTTCCTATCTTTAGCTTTTTCTGAAGGAAAGGGACCATGGTTTATTCTACCTTTCCTAATAGCAATTCTTATGCAGAGAAAGACCTCAGTGCATATTTGTTAATTTATGATGATAGAGAGTGCTTGGGATATGTATGGAATATTTGCCCATAGAGAACTGCAACATGTATGTCTTAATGTACTGTGCACATTGTTTTAACATTATGAAATCCTCCAGGCTAAACTCTTATAGTGCACGATCCAGGGAAGTGATATCACAACTTTGATGGCACATGATTCCTTTTAGTTTTCCTGACACTCATGAAAATTGCCAGGTTTCCCCCTCTGATTCATAGCCCAGAGTTCAGAAATCTGCTTTAATTTTAACCCAATTTGCCAAATTTTCTATAATTAGGAGAGGAACTTTAAATGACATTTACTTTTAAGCAAGCTTTCATAAAGCCATGTATTTTAATAGTGTGGAAAAAAAAGAATTAGAGGGAAAAACCAAATAGACTAAATCAAATTACACTTAATGATGAAAACGATAAAGGTTCTTTTTAGAAAATTCTGATGAACAAATTGATTACACTTCACTGAGACACCACTGCTTATGTTCCTTTGTGTATTGTTTCAGGCTTTTTTGTGATTAAATATGCATGTGTGATTTTCACACAAAAATAGCATCCTACTGTATATTCAGCTCCATAAGCTGTTTTCCCCAATAATATACAGTGAGTGCTTCATTTTGCATTAATTGCATGATATTAATTAATTGCATGATATTTGGTTCTATAGATAGACCATGGTATCCTTAACCAGCTGTTACTCTTTAGGAAGTTTTCCAATCTTTTCTCTCTGAAATAATGCTCTGATGTGTATCTGAACAAACATAAAATTTAGAGACCACAAATATTTCTTGGATGTGGCAATATAAAATAGCTGGCATGGTAATTTTGATGCAATTTTGTTCGTTCTTAAAATATCCCTTTTCAAGTCAGTTTTGATTGATTTATTTGACAGTCATGTTTGGAGCTCTTGTGTGACTGAAAACAAAAAAAAAATGTTCTCTGAAAATAATCTGTATTTCAGATTTTTTGATGAATCTCAGAGAACCTTTTCCTCAGTCAATTCAAATTGCAGTTTTGATAATATCATTAGGAAAAGGCTGCTCTGAGGTCTTTATCTCTTGTACCTAAGAAATCTGTAATTCAATGACATTACCAGGAGATGGGTTGTCATGACTCTTGTACCATGCAGTGGAGAAAGGCTGAAACATGGGGACGAGGGATGAGAAAAAAGGCAGGATTAGACACCTGTCCCACAGACTTAAGGTCACCACTGTCTCCATCTCTCATATGTATGGCAACTTGAAATCCTATGTTTTTCTAGATTAGTTATCAAACATTACCTCTAGCCATCCATTGAGATATCCCAGAGAAATTAGTACTTTGACATTACAACTAGCGTATTTCTCTCTCATGCACTGAAAAATGACACAAAAAATCCTTTATGACATCATGTGTATTTTGGAGTTATACGATACAATCTGCATATTTAAAGGCCTGAGGAGAAGGAACAATCAGAGTGAGTTCATCATTCACTTTTATAGTAAATGTTGAGTAAATTTGAATGGTGTGCTTGTGTTGTGCTGGGGGCTGGAGTTACCATGAGAAGTGAACAAGTCTTTAATTTGCTCTTGGTGTGTGAGGCACATACATATTTTATTTAAAAAATATACTGCAATGCTTTGTAGTACTTTGTTGCAATATTTAATAGAATAGATATATTTTCAATATGCTATAGGAACTCAAAGGTGTTTACAGAGAAAGTTTTTAAGTAAATGGGTATTTGTCAGGCAAATAAAAAAAATACAAATAGGACAAGGGTGTCATGTAACGTGGGCAAAAAACAGAGTGTATTCTAGGAATTTCCAGCAAATTTGAATTGCAGCATTCACTTAAAACATAAAGATTTCTTAGGTCAAGTTTTTGTGTTTTTCCCCCCTAATTTAGTGTTTTTTTTATTCTTCTATATTTCTGGTTTTTAAAAGAATTTGATTGTTTATTCTTTGTTAGGAAATTATTAAACCATTTGACCCTGAAAGATGAGATGAAATGGATTTGGCTTAATAAAATGTTCTTGTAAGTACTTCCTATCTCCATGACATACTTTTTTTCCTCTCCTGGATTTAATTGCTTAGAAATTATGGCTGCAGGGGCTGGGGCTGTGGCTCAGTGGTAGAGCGTTTGCCTAGCATGTGTGAGGCACTGGGTTCGATCCTCAGCACCACATACAACTAATAAATGAATAAAATAAAGATCCATCAACAACTAAAAAAAATTAAAAAAAAAAAGAAATTATGGCTGCAGATTTCACAAAGACATTGAAATATAGAACAGACAAAGAATATGTAGTTCAAATTATCTGCTAAATTTTTGGACTACTAATAGTCCAAAATATGATAAAGATCACTGTGCACATCTGTTGGTCTTTGCATTGGAAAAGCCTTGGGCTATACATTCTGAGATTTCAAACAAAGATGGTTTATAGTGGAAAGGAAACAGAGATTTAGACTAAATAGATATGTTGTAAGAGAGCCATAATGGTTGTATTTAAATATTTTCCACATTAAATAAGGCATGTTGTAGTGTTATATTCCTGCCTTGATTTTAAAAATAAATGTATTTGCACCCATTATAGTTTTATTTTAATCCCTTGTGGAGTTCTACATAATAGCCAATATGAACACTTAAAAGGCCCAGATTGAATGAAACTTCCTTAAAGCATAATGCTCATTTAATTTTGAGCTTGTAGTATGAGGAACGAGGGGGTTTTTTGGTTTGACTTTTGTGTTGTTCTTCAGTTTAGGAAGCCTGCTTGACAAAATCCTGAAGAGTGTTAATTGATGTGAATTTCCAATATGATTATAAATTTGTCCACTTGGTAAATATTTCATTAGCATTTACTATATGAGCCAGACATTGAGCTTAATTAACAACTTTATCTCTAGTTCCTAATAGATACATTAAACCTCTGACTTTATGGAGTTTGTTACAACAAGAAGAAATAGCAACAAACAAAGGAATGTAATGCAATTGCTGCCAATTACAATGAATGTTAGGAAGGAAATAAACGAGGGGCTGAGAACTCGAGCCATCAAGAAACAACTGCTTTGGGTAGAGTGCATTCCAGGCAAGATGCAGCAGGTAGCATGTACAAAGAAGCTAGGCAAGAAAGAGCTTAAGTGTGTTTGAACAACTGAAATAAGACCAGTGGGGCAGAAGCACAATAAGAAGGGCATCAGATGAGTTTGTAGAGCAAGGTAAGCTGTAGACCATACAAGGTCTAACAGGCCAAGGTAAGGAGTTTGCATTTGGCTCTGAATGCAGTAGGAAGGCATTAAAGTGTGTCACACAAACAACTCACCTGAACCAACTCACTTTTTAAGATCATTTTGGCCATATGGAGAATGGAAGCAGGGAGACACACCAGAGGCTGTGTGTTAGTCTAGCAGTGGACACTGGTAGCTGGACTGACAGTAGCAGTAAAGAGAAAATAGTTTTGAGAAGTCAGCAGGGCTTAGAGGAGAGAGAGAAAAGTCGAGTGTTTCCTGACTTGAATAAAAAGGGGAATGTAGTGACATTTAATGAGATGGGAAAGTTAGCGGGGCAGGAATCTAAAGATGTTTGATTTTTGTTTAAAACCTATTATGGCTAATGTGCCTGTGTGGATTCCCAAGGTAGGAGCCAGCTGGACACATAATATTCAAAGCTAAGGAAATATCTAGGATCTAGCTAAAATTACATGTGAGATAGCCACACCTCCCATCATTATGCTGGCTTTGATTGCAAAAGCATTTGAAGTATAAGTGATAATTCTGCCACTCTACAGTGCATGGCCTCTGTTCATCAGTGACTTAATTTGGAACACCCACCAGTTGTGCAAATGAAGTCCTCCTTGATGACTCTTGTTATTCCAAATGCCTTAGCAGGCACCCAAGGCCTTCCCTGCAGAACCTTCAAGATGTATGCCAGGTCCCTCCCCAACATGTACCCCTTTTTTCTACCATGACAAATAGAAATTTCCAGAAAGCACCATGTTTTTCAAATACCCTGGCAAAATGATGCTCCTGTGCCCTGGAAACATTTGTTGCAGCTTTTTGTACCTTGCTTTCTGCAAGTGATCATTTAACATACAACTCTGCTATATGTCACCTCCTCCAAGGAAGCTTTCTAAAGTCCAGTCTTTGTTCCCTTCTCTGTGCTCCCTTAACTAACCAATGTCCACCATATTTAAGTACTGATTACACTATTTTGCCCTTCTGTCTCCTTGACAGTACTGTCCTTAATAGGAGGTAAAAGGAGCCCCTGCCCTATATGACCCAATCTGGGCCTTAGGACTTGTATGTAAAGGCTCCCACTGTGGCCCCTTCCGCTCCTTTTAGGTCTTACTGCATGTAACCAAACTGCCCAAATTTCTGAATTCCCTCCTCAAATGATGCTGAGCTGGCTTCAAGGGGCTAGAATTTTTTGCCCAACTCCATCCTCCTGAGGGACAATTAAGCCCAGAGTATGCAACTTTGAGCATGAAGGTTGGTGAGTAATGTCTGTAGTGGGTACAGTCAGAGCTCAGCCTGTGCACAGAAGGTCCTTTGAAACAAGGGACAGGACTTTAGCTAGGAAGAGAAGGTGGAATACAAGGAATAAAGGGCTAGTCCATTCTGGCCTGGAACACTGAGGAGCTTAAGAATTCTAAATTCAGAGAATGGCCTTTGCATGTCTGTATACTAACCATGAACTATCAAAAAGGAAATTAAGCAAATAATTCTATTTGTAATAACATTAAAAAGAATAAAATGCTTAGGAATAAACTTAGCCAGGGAGGTAAAACACTTGTACACTAAAAAGTACAAAACATTGATCAACAAAATTTAAGGAAACATAAATGGAAAGGCATCCCATGTTTGTGGATTAGAAGGCTTAATATTATTCAAATTAATATTATGGATATTTAGGTAATATCCATATTATCTAAAGTGCTCCACATAAGCAATATAATCTAACACAATTTCCATGGCCTTTTCATAGAAATAGAAAATCTGGAAATCTATATATTACTATAAAGGACCTCATATAGCTAAAGCAATCTTGATAAAGAAGAACAGTGCCGAAGGTATCACACTTCCTGATTTCAAAATATATTACAAAGCTACAACAATCAAAACAGTATGGCACTGGCCTAAAAATAGCCATACAGACCAATGAAATAGAACAGAGAGCCCAGAAATGAACCCATGCATATGTGGTCAACTGATCTTCAAAAAGAATGCCAAGAATATACAAAGGGTACAATGAATCTCTTCAACAAACAACACCAGGAAAAATGGATATCTGCATGCAAAAGAATGAGACTGGATTCTCATCTTACACTACACACACACACAAAACTCAAGTGGATTAAAGACTTAACATACCTGACACTGTAAATCTTTAAGAAGAAAACAGGAGAAAAGCTTTATAATGTAGGTCTTGGCAATGATGTCTTGGATATGACACCAAAAATATAGGGAATGAAAGCAAAAAAGTAAGTAGGACATTGTCAAAGTAAAAAGCTTTTTGCACAAGCCAAGCATAGTGGAGCATGCCTGTAATTCCAGCTGTTCAGGAGGCTGAGACAGGAGGCTTGTAAGTTCTAGGCCAGCCTAGTCAACTTAGCAAGGTCTTGTATCAAAATAAAATAAAAAGGGCTGGGAGTGTAGCTCAATGGTAGAGCACTTGCCTAGCATGTATGAGGTTCTGGGTTCTATCCCTGGTACTGCAAAAACAAACCAAAAATAAATAAAGAGCTTCTGCACGGCAGAGGAAATGCTCAGCAGAATGAATAGGAGAATGGAATGGGAGAAAATACTTGCCAACCATACATCCAATAATGGATTAACATCCAAAGTATATAAGGAAGTCCTTCAACTCAATATAAGAAAAAATAACATGACTTTTACAACAGGCAAAAGACTTAAATAGACATTTCTCCAAAGAAGATATACAAAAGCCCGCCTTTTTTCTGTTGCTTCACTTGAGGAACTGAAAATAGGCTAATGAGGGCAGAGATACTTACAAACTGCAAGTGTCCAGTTTAGGCCAACGCTTGAGCAGGAGCTGACATCTGTTCTCTTGCCTCGGCAACTGTTAGGGCAGAGCCTTGCCTTAGACTGCTAGTTCTTCAGGTTTGTACCTTGCCTTTCACCTGGCATCTAACACATGCATGGATGTTTGTTAAGTGAAAGAATAATACAGCTGGAGATGGAACTCAGTGGTAGAGTATGCACTTTGCTTGGGCAGAACCTTGAGTTCAGTCCCCATCACCACAAAACACACACACACACACACACTATTCTGGTGTCCCATGGTTTTTATGATATAGGAATGAATGAGGAGTAGTTTGAACTCCCTTGGTTTCTATGGACCCAACCACTCTCTTCTTACTGACATAATGCCAACTTGAAGACCAATGCCCTTGATCAATCTGTGGATGGAGTTTGTGTCAAGAGGATACAGGGCTGCCATATATGATTCTACAGTTGTTCAGTGCATAAAGGTGCCCCACTGAAAATCACATGAAGCCTGATTTCCAATCCATACTCAGCTACTAAATTCTACAGCTGCTGGTAAAAACAGGGCTTTTGTTTCAGGATTAAATCTCTGCAGGAGATATCTCTTCCTCATTTTTCTCCAGGAGAATGTGTTTTTGGTAAATCAGAGGGGGTACTTTTTGTCATCCAAAGGTATCCTAGGTTTCCCAAGGTTGTGTAAGAATGGGATATTTGGGCACTCTCCCTGACCCCTGCTCCAAATTCTCCATAACTCTTAAGTTCTTGAGGAACTTAAGCTGTAAGCATTCTTGGTGTTAGAATATTTTGAGCATTTATCTCCCCATCCTTTGCAATTTCTTCCAACTTGTACCAAAATCACAGATAAGAAGGTCTTGATCCAAGTTCCAGGTCTACATTCCCTGTCCCCATGCACCTGGGCCTCTCTTGAGTCAGCACCTGCTTCTGCCACACAGTAGATTGGCCCAGAAGTATTTCAAGCCATCGCTCTGTTCCTAGACCCCTCTGCCTGGCTGCTGACAAAATGACATTGTGTAGAGTGGTAAAGTGCTTTGCTTGATCCCAGATGTAGCCCTGGATACTGTGATGCAAAATCCCAGAGTGGAGCTCTCTACAGAAGAACAGGTCTGGGCATGAAAGAACTTAGAATTCCAGGAAGACTTAGCTGTATTAACACTAGAGAGAGGGTACATATTCTTTCCTGTTGTGAGTACTATTGCTAATAATCACAACAATGCTAGAGCCTTCCTGGATTTCTTTTGGTTGGACTGAATTTAAGAATTATGAGTTTATCTCATTCCTTGATACTAAGAAAAGAGAGCATGTGTTGTACTACGGTGCTTAAGCATAGTAGTGAACATTGAGGCAGCCAGCCAGATGAAGGAGATTTGAAATATATTCCAAAAAATGAAAATTCAGGACATTTTTCTCTACTCTCAGACCATAGGAATTGACATAGTTTAGTAAGAAGTTTACAAAGTCACTACTGTGAATTGAGTACGCCACTTAAGAGAGGTGGATTTGGCCAGGATGGACTGAGTCTCATCCAAGAGATAAGTAAAACTCCAGAATTAGTTTTTCAATGAGGGTTAGTGTTGCCATGAAACTCTGAGCAGATACAGCCCCACAGGGAAGACAAAGAGCAGCATGCTCCAAGACAAGCCCAGTCCCAGGGTCAAAAGTCTTCATGTTTAGAGCGGCTGCTACACAGGGTCTTCTTATTTTATTTTGTGACTAATGCTGTGCTGAATTCTGATGGAATGAATGACGTAGGTTTGCCCCAGGGTGTTAACAGCCCTTTTCAGCCTCTTGTGCCAGGCAGGAAACAAGTGATGGAGAGTGAATCAGGGTGTGAACATCACACAGGAAGCATGAGCAGAAGATGAACGATGGGCATCTCTGGATGAGGAGGTAGCTGGCCGGTTTGATCTCCTTGGTGATTTCCTGTATTTATCCAGCATTTTTATGATAGATATGAGTTGCATTTATAATTGTATTTTTTATTATTATTACAAAAGAATCCATGTGAAGAAAGTGAAATTTGAGTGAAATAAAGCTAAAACAGGTAAAAGAAAAAAAGAAAGCGAGGGAGGGAGGGAGGGAGGAAGGAAGGAAGAAAGGAAAGAAGGAAGGAAGGAAGGTCGGTCTTATGGAAATATTTGGGATAGTAAATGGATCATTATTTTACTTTTTCAACTCATGTCTTTTAATCACTGTGCAAAGCAAATATTCATGTATTTCTTACTCAGTGTTAAAGAAAGGAAAAAAGAAAACATTTATTAAGCATCCACTTAATATGTAAGAATTGAAAATTAAATTGAATTAAGAAAACATCCTTTCTGTGTTCAAGATAGTTTGTCTAAGACAACAAATGTGCTCAAATATACATTCATTAAACTTTCAACTTTTGTTGCTGTCATGTTCCAGGCACTGTGATAAATAAACAAATAAATAAAAATAGAGGATACTGCCTTTGAGGGACTGACAGCATAGTAGAAAGGGAAGAAATTTAATGATTACAATATAGTCAGACACTATCACATAGAGGTGGGCCTGGAATACCTCAGGAGCACATAGGCGAGAACTTAGTTTGGGATGGGTAGGAGTGTATTCTTTGAAAGAAGTAATGCCTAAACCACATCTTGAAGGATAAAGAGCAATTAGCCAGGACGGGAGTCGGGGTACGGGTAACGTCAGGCATGAGAGTCTGAACAGAGGCAGGAGGTAGTGAGCACAGTGAGTTAGGGAACTGCAAGTCATGCCACGTGGCTGCAACTGTGCTGGGCTGGGTAGCAGCTAGAGATGAATTCACAAAGGTGGGTCATGAGAGGGCATTGGCTGTGCTAAAGGTTTCGAGATCTTCCCTGAAGCAGTAAGCCATTCCAATATATTAAAGGCAAAAGGCAGATTTGCATTCCAGAATAGTCCCTTTAGCAATATCATGTCCCAGTGAGGCAGACTAATTAGGAGGTTGAGGCAGTAATCTATGCAAGAAATGATGAGGTCTCAATTAAGATAATAGCAGAGAAAATGCAGAGAAAGAATCAGAGTCAAAGAACATTAAAGAGATTGATTGGAAAGGATTTGATTGATGGGCTAGAAGGACGGGATTTTGAGGAGTTGAGATGGCTGCTGGCTTGGACAACTGGGTGGTAATGGTAGCATTCTCTGGAGTGGAATATGACAAGCTATAAGTGGAGCATATTGAACTTATTGTGCCCATAAGACGTTATAAGAGCCCTGCAAGCAACTGGAAATATAAATCTTACTCTCAGGAGAAATATCTGGGCTCAAGAATTATTTGTGAGTCATCCCAAGTAGATTGCAGTTGAGCCCATCAGAAACGAAGGAGACTATTCAGTGAAAGTGAGAATAAAAGGATACATGAGACCCTGGGGAACATGATATTTAAGAGGCAGCCTAACAGGGTGCCTGTCAAAAGAACAAAGAAAAGGTGTTCAGAGAGGTAGGGGGAAAGCCAGGCACAAATGGAGTCCTTGCTTGTGCCCTCTCTGAAATCTGCCATTCGTGACAGAAAGGGCAAAGAACACGTTAAGTGGCTGAAATGTCTGTGCCAACTGAGCTTGCCTCTTAACAAGTCTCCCTGGACATAAACATCAGTTGACACCTCATTGCCAGACTGTCTCATGATACTAGACAGTTTAAGTGGGTAACACATTGCCTCCCCCACAAAAGCCAGTGTTCTATTAATAAAGGCCAGGAGGAAAGGGAATTTGGGGTAAACGGATGACCTTGCCAGGTAGCTGAGAAAAGAGGCATCTCGGTAGAAAAGGACTGGTCACAACACGGATTTGAGAGCCTGCTGTGTGTAGATGCTCCCCATCTCAACACTTCAGACAATGAATGAAAAGACACAAAGAGCCCACTTGTGAACTTGGAGTGGCCATGAAAGGCAAATTGTGGGGAAGAGGAAGTGAGTACACTAGTCCTCTGAAGAGGCTGACCTTGAATATAATGGGTCAGAGGTAAAGATCAGGGCAAGAAGGTTGCAGGAACCAGGAGTGAGAGGCCCTGGAAAGAGTGAACATGCTCAGATCCTCAGGACAAAGATTCAGATGAGAGAAGGGGTTTGAACACCATGGAAGAAGAATCTTCAATGATGGGGGGAGGGCTCCAGATAGGTGGGGTGGGGGGCCTAGAATATATCATAGCTATGCTTGAGAGAGAAGAGGGTTCAGACAAGAGAGAACAGGTTTGGTGGACGTGAGTTCACAAGTGAGAAGGGCAGGAACTGAAGAGACCATCATTGCTGTGTGGAGCAGGGGCAGGATGCAGATTGTCATATAGAGACTTAAGGAAATAAGTGAAGTCATAAAATAGGCAGGTTGGAGCACCCCTTTGAAAGTGGACACTGTATTCCCATCCTGGTTCTCACTGTATGACCTTAGGCAAATTATTTAACCTCTCTATTGCCTGTGTGTTCTCTGCAACCAAGAAATGAGGTTAGTAACAGAAGGCTGTTATGTGTTGTTGAGAGAATTCACTGGGTTCATTCATGTGGTCCTCATAAGAGCACCTGGCACAAAGGAGGGTTTCATGCTGTAATCATTGTTATTAATGGGACTCAAAGCAACTGCAGGCTGGGGCCACCTGGACACCTGCCTATGGGAGTGTGTGTTGGTGCAGGGCTGAGAGAACAAAGGAAGCCGTGTGTTCTTCCAGGAACTACTCAGATCCTGGAGAGGCAGACGCTCTCCCTGTTCTCAAGGACAGCAAACAGTGGAGTCACAGCAAGAGGCTATCCAAGAACCAGCCACCTTTGTGGAGAAACAAGCCCTCTTCAGACTTGAGAGGAGGCATGTGAAGACAGGGAGCGGTGTGTCCAAAGCCTCCTTCACCTCCTATGGCAGGACAATGGCAGAGGGAGTGACCGGAGCAGAGCGTGGGCTCCATATTTTGCAGAGCCTTGAGTGCCCTAAGTCTCTTCTGTAGCCACAAGAAGTTTGGAAGCAGAGTGGTGACAGGATCCACTGTCTCCTTCTGTGTTCCTTCTGACAGAGTTGACAAAAATAACGATGAAGCTAAGTGTATGGAGTGTGTAGTTCACACCAGGGACATTGTAGTGCTGCACATATTGGGCTCTCCTCACAGCTGCCTTGTGAGAGAGGCGCTGTTCTGTTCCTCTCTTTCCCATGACCAAGCCGAGGCACACAGAGATGGAGCTACTTGAAGAGGCTGTCCAGCTGATGGATGGCATGTCAGTTTGGAAGTTGGCATTGTAACTCCAGCCCCTCTGACCACTGAACTATCACTTGTCCCATTGAGACATGGCTCGGTGGAGAGGGTAGTGACAGGTGGAGGTGGGGCGATGACCTCAGGAGCACTTACAGCAGCTCATGGCAAGCTTGTTTTATGTCTTGGTCAAGAAGAGTTTGGCTGTAAGGATTAGAAAGTCCTGCAAAGAGCTCAAGTGCATGATAGAGGTTATTAGGAAGATACAGGGCCCTCACAAGACCCAGTTGCTAGCTAGGGAGGATGACTCGACATCACACAGCTGGAAAGTTGTCAGGCCATAGTAGCATCTTGTCCGTCCGTCCATCTGTCTGTCTGTCTGTCTGTCTGAAAACACAGGGCCTTCCCTGTGCCTCTTTCTGTAATCTGATTAAATGCAAAGTTCTCGCCTATGACATTGGCTGGCACTGCTTCTACCTGACCTGACAAATCCTTGGGCCCCTAAGTCTATGTGTTATAGAAAAGTTCTACATATATTTAGATAACCTGCTGGTTTAGCCTGAGTTGAGTGTCCCTCCTCCATCCATTCTCAGCTGGGGTGGAAGTGGCAAGGGTTACCACCCGACAGAGAGAATGGTTCTCTCAGAAGTCCCATGATTTTCAGTCCTTAGTGAAACTTGAGAGCATAGTTGACCATGGACTTAACCCTGTATCCCCAGGCCCAGCCACAGCCCAGGGGCTGCAATGTTTCTATTGTAAACACAACCTGGGGTGCCTCCCTTTCGAGGGCCAGCTCCATCCTGTTCAAGTAGGTCTCATCCCCATCACTCCTGCAGCAGTTTCTAGATTCCCTCTCTAAATCTGATCTTCCCTTCCCATTTCATCTTGCCAACTCTTAAGCAGTATTATTGTTTTTTAATCATATTGGCCCTCTACTCCAAAGTTTTTGGCAGGTGTTCCTTAAATGGCATCCATGGCTGCCTCCCAAGGCCATCTATCCTGTGACTAATCATTCCCGCCACTTGATTTCTCCCTACGAAGTCAAGATAATCTTCCTCTCTTCACAAACACAGAGGGTCACTCTCTTCTCCACTCCTGCCCCTTCCCTCTCTCTTACAGCCCTTCCTGCCTGCTCTGACATCTCAACTACTCTTAACAGTGCTCACCCTAGACCTCTGTCCCCTCCTCACCTCCAAAATCATCCTTTTCATTTTAATTCTCCAGTTCAACTGTTGGTTCATTGGAAAGCAGCTCCTTACCCAGAGTGTCTTGGCTGAACACAGCCAAGCACATGTCAAACACTTAAGGAAATTTAATCTTCAGTGATTAATAGCTGATTTATGATTCCCTTCTCCTTGGTATATTTTTAAAAAATTTTTAGTGCATTTTTTAGAACATTCCATCTGAGCCCTCTGACTGTGATGATTGAATACTTGTTAGAGGCAAAGCCAAGTAAGAGTATTAACTCCTAATCCTGTTAAATACTCTTCCATTATTACATGTGTTTGTGTTTTGGCTTCACTTTATGTGCCTTGACAACAGGGATTGTGTTATTCGTTGTTGTAGTCCCCCAAAGCACCATACACAAAGGAGTCCTGGAACAAATGAGGAAACGAATACCCTGCTAGTTAAGGAATATGTCAAAACTGGTCATTTTAGTACTGTTGTCCCTTTAGTTAGATATTTACATTTGTGCTTAGTTTGAAATCACTTTTGTTGCTTGTTTCCAATTAAACTTATTATCAGCCCAGAACTGTAGGAAGGCATTTTTTAAAAAAATTGGTTGAACAACATTTTTGTCCTGCTTAGTCATTTCCTGTCATTAGCAGCATCTTCCATCTCCTCTAAGAAATGCACGTCTTCTGTGGTCCTTCCTGCTCCCCTACTATGTTCATTCTGACTTCCCAAGCAACAAAGAATCCCCTGACAGCTTGTTCAGAGAAGGTTTTAAGGGAGTAATCTACCAGGTGTCCTTTGTGTTTTGGACCTACTGGAGATCAAGTGTTGGTTTGGTTTTCTCAACAGAAGATGGAACAGACCCATAAATATTTTGCAGACTGTGGCAGGAGCAAAGGCAAATAGCTTTATTTTTCTTTATGTTTCTTAGGTGCCAGGAATTGAACCCAGGGGTGCTTAACCACTGAGCCACATCCTACCCTTTTTATTTTAAGACCAGGTTTCACTGAGTTGTGTAGGGCCTCACTGGCTTTGAACTTGTGATTCTCCTACCTCAGCTTTCCAAGTCGCTGGGATTACAGGCATGCACCTCCACACCTAGCCTTGGTTACTTATTTGTAAGACTGAGCATTATTCTGCCAGTTCCACTGGCTTTGGTTTGCATATGGCTTATTGCAAATTATTATAATAATTGAATAATTCCTGAGGCCTGCACTTTTAGAAAACAGAAAATAGCTTAGAATTAAAGTGTGGATGGAGACCATAATTGTGAATTTTAAAAAATGAGAAATTATACCATGCAATAAAGACATAGTAATGTGAAGTCTATCTGATATCAAATGTCAAGTGAAAAATGGGGGAAAAATTTGGAAATTTTATAGAAGCAAGAAATTCAACTATTTAAAAAATTTTTGTGATTATGCTAGATGTGACTAGGAAGAGGATTTTTTTTAATGTTAATTAAATCTACATGGATTTTTTCCCATATGCCAAATATCATGACTCTGTATATACTTCCTCTTCTCACTCTTTTTCTCTACCTGCCAACACTACCACCAAACATGCACAGACACATACTAGGTCTTTTGTGTTGATTTTCTTCAAGGAGAAGGCCAGGCAGTAACGATATTTTCATGGAAGGCTGTGAGTTACAGTGACCAGAAAGCAACACATCCCTCATGCGTGTTTTCACCAGCAACTTTCTTCTGTCCAGTGTTTGGAGTGCAGGCTTGCTGTGAGAAGGCTTATGAATTCTTCTAGCATAACCTTTGTTGGGAAAATGAATTACAAGCGGTCCATTTTATGTTGAGCCTTTTGTCATCACCATTTATAGCTATTCTGTTTATTCACTTTGTGGGAGCCATTATGAGAGTTGATGAATGTGTTTTATGAGAGAATACAAGAACCCTGCAATTTGATTTGATTGATCTCCATTTGGATTCATTGCGAGCAGGTGCCATCGTTTGGAATTGGTTTTGGCAGTGACTTGGTTATATAAATATTAAATGCATGGAATGGAACCTCATTTAAATTATTTTCATCAGTAAGAATAGGAGAGCTTTACATTGAATATAAGATGCCATGGTTCTATTTTTAAAGATTCTGGGCATACAAATGTGTAACATACCATATGTCTCAACATATGTCTGTATAAGTGGCCTCCATTGTGCATATACATAACGTGCAAATTTTCTGTATTTCTTTGACAGTTTGTGCAAATATTTTTTAAATTCTAAGACTGATTTCTTAATGTAACAGAATTTTTTTCTAGTCTGAAAAATATAGGCATTTCTAACTTTGGAAACTATGTCAAGGATTGTTTTCAGTTTGGTGAATTTTTGTTGCTTTTATTTCAGCCTTGGAAAATAACCCATCACATTTTTAATTTCATTTTTTTCATGCATCGTTTGGGACTGTTGTTTGTTGCCAAAATTCCATTGAAGAATACCATACCTCTTCTGAAGTGTAGGGGGAGAAGATGGAAATACTTCCTACCTTCCCAGCAAGGTAGCTTACACCTAAGACTGACTCTCCAGATTTTCATGAATTCATTTACATTTTCACACATTTGTTTTCATTCAGGCAAAAGATTAAACAGGGACCTATGATCATAGGTGGAAGAAGAAATCAGGAAGTCTGCTTATAACCCTTTAAATAATAACCTAAACCTTGGCTGCTTTGGAGTGAATTTTTTGAATTATTTTATTTTGAATTGACACATAATAGTTGTACATATTTTAGGGGTACAATGAGATGTTTCAATACGTGTATACATGCTCAAATCAGAGTAATTACCATATCTGTCACATCAGGCATTTATCGTTTCAATTCTTAAAATGCAGTATATACTCATGAAAATTTCAATATGCTTCTCATGCTGCTGAGTCTTTCTTTAAGCAATCCATCATGGTGCCTGGCATCTTTCCTACCCTCTGTTTCTCAACTTGTATCCTCCACACACTGATCTAAGTCCAGTTTCTGTGTTCCCCATATATGGAGCTTTCCCAGGTCCCCACAAGATAGCTTACACAGTTCCTTCGGTAAAACCCAAGAGTACATGTTGTATCGTAGTTGTTCACATTTGTCTCTCCTATTGACATCACATCTTTGAAGACTAGGACCTGCCTTTGTCATAATGGCCCCAGAGCCAAGCTCACTGCCTGACATGTAATGTTCAATAAATGTTTTTTGAATGAGTGAAAGAATGAATGTATTTGCTGTCAGATAATGAACCTGAACTCAGAATATTGCCAATAAAAGATGCACTCCACGTTTGTACAAATAGGGCAAAATATCCTCTACTGTCATGTATAACTAAAAACAACAAATAAAAACAGAAGAGCACAATTAAAACAAAAATGATTAGCAGTAACCTGCAGGTATGACAAGGCCCACCTAACTTGCTTTCTCTTTTGAGAAATATATTAGATGTGAATCTATACACAACTTATATCACACAAAAACATCTGAATATGGCTAACCTCTGGAAGCTCAATTCCTGTAAGGCAGTAGCACTCAGAATGATTAAATAACCAATGAACCCCCTCATCATTCCAAAGAGGCTTTGAGGTGAGGCTCTACCTAAGAAACTTGGCAAGGGTACCAGACCAGAAGAACTACATGATGAGGTCAGCACAATTCATGGTAGAAGAGAAATGGATCAAGGCCCAAGGTCACAAAGAGTCAATAGCAGAGATGGACATAAAATCTAGACCTTCAGAGCCTGTTTTAATATTCTTTCCATTAGTCCTGGTTGCCTTACTTCATCAGTGTTCATTGAACTGTTTGTTTTTCTGGGAAGGACTGGTAAGGTCCTTGTGGCTAGTGTCTCTCACTTCTGGTATCTACTAGTTGGCCTGCCTAGTTGGATACTTAGATAATCATTTGGCCTTGTGTGAGAATCAAACCCATCTATGGTAAATTAAAAATACTGAGTTATATGGCCCTAGCTAGGGAATTCAAAGCTGAAAGGGTTGCTGCTATTACTCAAATATGGCCCCCAGGTGTGCTATAGCATCTAGAACTTTCAGTAACTATGGAGTGTTAAACAGCTCCCCTCCCACCTTGTAAATTAAAAAGTACCCTCTAGGTCGAGACTCACACACATAGAACAAGTTTTACAGGAAGTAATTACCTAAATTCATATTGTTGGCTAATGGTTGTATTGACAAATTGAAAAATGCAATGTAATATTGATTAGACAATCTTCTAATTGTTTTGTTGATTAAGTAGCAGAGGGAGTGTAATATAGTAGAAAGAACATTAGATTTGAAGTCAGACAACTCTGGGTCAAATCTCAACCCTTCGATCTCTTAATTGGACCCCTGGCAAATTGTCCCAAGTCTTGGTCTTACTTCCTCCACACACCTAGACTTGGGGAGGGGCTCCCGTTGACCCTGATGGTCATCTGTTTAAGCTCCTAGAAAATTCCCAGAGTCATAAAAATTGAAATGTTTGTACTAGCTCCTAGGCTACCTCCCAATCCACATTTCCTTTGACAATCATGAATCTTGTACATATTATCACCCCACATCAATTTTCCTACCTTTATTACAATTTCACTTTTGTTCTATGGCCCATCACTGACCTGCTTGTCCTTGGAGTCATTCTTTACTCTTCCTCTGTTCTTTGTCACAGGGCATTCATCCCATAGAAGCCTCCTTTCTTAGGCATCCCATGAGGTCAGGTGGTTTCCAGCAAATTGACTCCTCAGAGCACTGAGATTGGCAGGTAGAAGGTGAAGAGAGAGGCCAAGGTCCCTCCTCTCTCTCTGCCTTGGGTGACATCTCCAACAGCAACTATATCTTCCCGATTCCTCCAAATATACCTCTAGTTCTATGGTTCAACTTCTGCTAATCAAAATTCACCATGTTGTCCTGGCCTGGACAGACCCCTCGGGCTTCTCGGGTCTGTTAGCACCACCTCTGCTTTTACCTCTAGCCCTAAAAACAATAGTGATTTCCTGCTAACGCTAATCTCTGCCCTTCACCACTACCACTTATTTAGCTTCTCAGATCACCCATCACATTTATAACAAATTTCATGTATTAAATTCCTTCTCTTTAGCAGACCTACAGTGGTTTCTGTTTTCCCCCTTAGGCCCCAGCAATTCTCTTGAAGTGATAAACTATCTGTATTGCCTTTGTTAGTCAGAGTAGTTATATGACCTCAAGCCCGCAAAGCATGCTATAAATACTAATTTCTCCAGACTTACCACAGAGGAGTAGGAATTTACTTGTTTTGGTGAGTGGCCCAAGAATCTGAATTTTCAAAAAGCTCCCCAGATGCCCAGCACTAGTACAGAGAACAGAAAAAACCAGGCTGAGGTGGAGGTGCTTAGAATGGTGATGTCACTAAGTTCATTTACCAAGTGAATTCTACAAATCAGTCTCCCAGCAAGAGATCTTATCTCAAAAAAAAAAAAAATTTAAATTACTATATCCCATGGACTGTATAGGACAGTCCATTATAAATGTAAACATACCACCCACTAAATTGGGAGGTGCGAGGGATTATTTGCAAGATTAAGTGAGATAATGTAGATGACAGCATTTCACACATCATTTGTTCAGTAAATGATGGTGGAAGCCAGGTGTGGTGGTATGTACCTCTAGTCTCAGCACTAGGGAGGCTGAAGCAGGAAGAACTCTTGAGCCCAGGAGTTTGGGGCCAGTCTAGGCAATATAGTGAGACACTGTCACTTTAAACAAAAAAAATATAGTGTCTTTCCTTCCCTCAAATACAGTAAAAGCATAGAAATGTAGAAAGCTATGAAAAAATATAAATGATTTATTCCTTAAGGTAATAAAGTCCATATATTAAATACCAGAAGGATAGATAACCAAAGAGTCAAAAAATGCTTATTGCCTACCATGGATTATTGTTAACTAAGCTGGTATCTCTACACTTTGCCCATATGACACTGTATGTTGGTTCTGTTTAAGGTCAGAAGTCACTTTAAAAATAGGTTCTAACGGGGAATCTTGTGTCAGATTATACAGCAACACATTTTCTAAGAAGGCCTGAGCCTTATTCTTCACTTGGCCCCTGGAATTTTTGCATTCCAACCTCTTGCCAGAGACTAGTCACAGTTATGACTGTGAGTGCTCCACTGTCTAGTTCTTATCAAAAGGTTGGTTATGAGAAATAATATTCACAGAGGACTGCCTGAAGGATCTGTGCTCTGTTTGTTCCTCACTGAGATAGTGTAAATTTTATTCATAGCTCATAACAGGTCATCAGATAGCTGCCACTGGGATCTCCATATATTATCTTCTTGTCAGTTTCGTTACACTGGGGGAAATGAATGAAAACAAATATATCTATCATTGTGGAATTTTGAACTCTATGCAAAGAGAGAAAATTCTCACAGGTTTACTAATGAAGAAAACTAATGTTACCAAGACAGAAGCATGAGAGTAGCATCAAAATGTTCATCTATAAACCAGGAAGGCGGGAAAGCAATACAATACTTACAAAGAGATAAGAGAAAAGGACTATGGAGCACGACTTTGGGCTACCCAACAGATCTGTTCAGATGAGGAAAGATGAAAGACATTTGTGGACATGGAGTGGCTTCAAGTGTACCATGTATGTGCTACTTCTGAGGGAACTGCTTAAGGAAGTGTTCTACCAGGTGTGTGAACATCCTACAGCTTAAGGGAAAATCTAAATGAATGATGATTATGTGACTACTAGCTATCAGTTGTTAACTAATATTTCTTGAAACAGAAGAGACATATTGTCTATGAAAATAACATTTACTAGTTCAGAGGAGAGCAAGCAATGCAAAAGTACAAATATTTCACAAATATCTCCACCTGTGGATAAGGAAGAGAAGAAAAGATGTTTCAGGTTGGGTTCTCTGGAAACGGGTTCTGGGACAGAGTTTTGGGTAAAGGATAGTTATTAGGAAATCATACCTGTCTTATCAGTTGAATTGTGTTCACCAAAAAGATATGTTGAAGTCTTATCTTCCAGGGCCTGTGCATGTACTCTTATTTGAGAATGGAGTCTTTGCAGATATAATGAAGTTAAGATCAGGTCATGAGGGTGTGCCTCAACCCAGTATGACTGGTGTTCTTATAAGAAGAGGAAAGTGTCTTATGAAGACAAGAGACAAACAGGGAGAAAACTATATGGTGACAGAGGCCTATACTAGAGTGATGTACCCATAAGCCAAGGAAGGCCAAGGATGGACAGCCACCACCAGAAGTAAGGGAGAGACAAGCAAGTAGTCTATCCAGAGGCCAAGGGGGAGCATGGCCCCACTGGTCTCTTGATTCTGGATTTCCAGCACCCTTTAGAACTGTGAGCAAATAAGTTTCTATCATTTTAAGCTACCTGATCTGTGGTGTTTTGTTAAAGCAGCACAAGAAACTTATACAACCTGTAAAAGGAGGGAAGAAACACAAAGGCCAAGAGCCACATAGCCTGGGTCACCTCATCAGCAAGCTCTAGGAAGAGTGCTGCCTTGTCATTTGGTCACAGGAGTTGGCTGCCCCAGGAAGATCATGGCCTAGTGTGAAGTCACACCCTGCAGAAGCAGACCCAGGAGGCATTGTCAGCTGGAGGTATCTGCTGACCACACTTCCAGTGACAGGCAGTGTTCCTCTTTCATAAGATTTAAATGCTGTATCTCTGTCTCATCTATAGTAGCCAAGAAAAAAATGTCTAGGGAATGTAGATGGCATATAGTCATTTTGACTTTAATATATATATTTTAAATGATTTTAAAGTAAAAAGATAACTATGAGCAAAATATATATGGAATAATAAGTTTGAAGGAGAAAAAAGGAATTATAAACATAATTAATCCAACAAAGAGGGAATGAGTAAAATTACGTGCAATAATAACATGTATAATTAATAAATGTGATAAAAGTAAACCAGACACAAGCTTACCACAACACATGTCAATTTTTTGGTCCGCCAGCAAACAACAGAGTCTTAGATTAGCAAAAACTAAAAACCAAAAATTCATTTTTAAGCTATTTATAAGAAACACAGGTAAAACAAAATAATAACATTAAAGAAATTGAAGATAAAGAAATGAACAAGGATATGCCAGGCAAATGCAAACAAAAAGAAAGTGGGAACAGGTGTATTTGCCTCAACTACAATGAAATACAGGGTTAAAATTATTAAATAAAAAAAAGACATTTTGAAAACAAAAAGTATAATTCACAAGGACACTATCATAGGCATCTCTTTTATTCACCAACCATTGTAGTTATGGAATATATGAAACAAAACAGGAGAAAAACAGAAGAACATTATAAAACTATAAATATGAGGGAATTTTGGTATATTTTGTTAATAATTTGATAAAGTAGGCAAATAATGATTAGGTTAGTGATGGTATAGGATGTTTCTTCTCTATAAACAGAGAACATGTATTTTTCCCTTATATCTATGGAACATTCACCCCCTGCCAAAAAAAAAAAAAAATCTATGCTCATGGTCATTGAAGACAAGAGACAAACTAAATAAGAAAATAAGTTTTGGGGAAGATAGGAGATATTTTATTCATTCCTTAATCCTAGTTCTATAAAACAAGAAATTGGCACTGAAAGATAACAATGTATAAATGCTTGAAATTAAGAAGATCTTATAGATGATTCCTAGATTAAATAGAAATTAAAACAAAATGACAAGTTATCTGGAAATTAGAGTACTTTACATTAAAGCTCATGGGGAAATCATTAATCAGGAATAGTTTATAGCCTAAATGCTTTTGGATTGCATCTAAATTTTTTAAACCACCCCCAAAAAAGGAATTAACAGTAAAAGTTAAAATTAATGAAAATGGCCACAAGACAAATAAAAAGGGAAAACCTGACTATAAAAAGATATATTCCATATTAAATACATAAGTGGTGATAAATTTTAACAAGGAAATTGATGGTTTCTAACAAATTATAAGTTACTAAAATTTGACCCAAAATTGTGATAAATCCCAGGAGATGAATAATTATAGAACAAAAGCTGAGTACATCTAAAGAGAAAAACCCTTCTAGTTTTATGAAAAGTATCAATTCCTTACTACAAGTAATGATGGAGGCACAACAGTATCACTCATGAATATATCCTTTCTTAAAAGTTAGCAAATCAAATCCAACTTTTATTCTATGAATACAAAGTTTATTCTATAAATACAAGGGTGGATTTTTGCATTATGAAATCTGTCAAATGTATACATTGGTACAACAGAATAAAGCAGAACAATTATATCAACTGATGCTGAAAATACATTTTATGTAGTTCAGTAGACATTTCTAATAGAAACTAGAAGTGAATTAGGAATAGCAGAAACAACCTGCCACATTTCTAAACCCAATAATAGCACCATGGTAGATGGTGACTACTGAAGGATGTTATAAAATGCCTGGTACTGCTATTATTCAACTGCCATGACTCAGCATTGTTTTAGAAGTTCAGTGAATGCAAGAAGAAAAGAAATTGAAATAAACCACATAAGTATTGCAGATGATGTGACTGAGAATCTACCTAAAATCTTATAATTCTACAAAAGGTTTTGGTAAAATAACTGGGCAGAAGATACTGGATAAACTCAATCATTTTTCTTCATATGAATTAATAACAGTTAGAAATGCAAATAGAGGGGCTGTAGTTGTAGCTCAGGGGTAGAGCACCTGCCTCTATATGTAAGGGAGGCCCTCGGTTCAATCCTCAGCACCAAATTAAAAAATAAATAAACTCATTAATTAAATAAAATAAAGGTGCAAAAATACAATAACATTATAAAAAAGAAATGCAAATAGAAAAAATCCCCATTTAAAAGAGTGGAAAATGAAAACATCTAAAAATGAATTTAGTACGACATAGGACAATTTTTTAAAAATCTAAGATAGTAGCAAAATATTTTGAAGAAGTAGTATACCATCTTTTTGAATGAGAAAACTTAAAATTCTAAAGATAACAATCCTTTCCAAATTAGCATATAATTATTTTTTTACTGAGCATTATCCATTTTTATTCCACTAGCAATTTTCTCCAAGATCAGAACATTCTGAGGTCTCCAGATTGGAAAAGAATCAATTTTTTTGTGACAGATTGAAATCAACCTTTTTCAAATAGCCAAGTTGCGGTGGCATTATAAATTGAAAGATAGTCTCCAAATAGCTGCAATTTTCAAATATTTTACAAATAATAAAATTTAAATTATTTTTGTCTACTCTCAAGCCTCAAAACAAGGAATTAATTCAACTCTACCATCATGGAGAAAAGAGAAACATGAAAATCTGAAAAATGTTGAAATAAAAAAAGTTACATGTCAGGGGCCATCCGTGAACTATGCATGAACTAAAATGATGTGGAAGCCACTAGGCAGGAAAGTTTGGTATCAGGAACTCCCAGCAGCAACCCTGCTGGTTTGAGAATTCCCAAGTCATGTAACTTTTTGCCTAGCTCCATCACAACTTCAGCACAGCATTGGAGATGGGGAGATGTGGAGCTACACAGCCTCTCACAGATGGGTGTGGCTTGCCAAAATGCCAATCAACCTGTTTACTAGCATATAAATTTTGATAACATTCTAGTCAGAATCCAGACTTAGAGGGTGAAGATGTTGTCAGATCAATGAATATGATTTTTTTTTCTTTTTTTGGTACTGGAGATTGAACTCAGGGGTGCTCGACCACTGAGCCACATCCCCAGCTCTATTTTGTGCTTTGTTTAGAGACAGGGTCTCCCTGAGTTGCTTAGTGTTTCGCCTTTGCTGAGTTTGGCTTTGAACTCTCAATTCTCCTGTCTCAGCCTCCCAAAGTGCTGGGATTACAGGCGTGCACCACTGCACCAGCCTTATGTTTTATTTTGAGGCAGGGTCTCACTAAGTTGCATAGGGCCTCACTAAATTACTGAGGCTCACTTTGAACTTGTGATCCTCCTGCTTCTGCCTCCCAAGCTGCTGGGAACACAAGCATACACCACCACACCCACTAATTAATATTATTTTAAAGTCTGAATAAATATGTAAATACAAGGAAATTGCCAAACATGAAAGAACAATAGTATGGGAAACTTGCACCAGCAGATATCAAAACATACTATCCTATTCCTGCTTTTAAAAGAGCGTATTAGCTTAGCAATCCACAAGTAAGACTTTGGAACAGAGTAGAGTCCATAAATAGAGGTACAGAGGAAAACTGAAAGTATGCTTAATGTGGCATGTCTTTCCAATAAGGAAAAGGTGTATTATAAGGTAAATGATGTTGGGGCAATTAGCTTTCTATCAGGAAATGATTGCATTTGGATTATGTTGCATTTGGAGTAAAGACTAATGTTAAAAATGAAACTATAAAGGTGTTAAGAAAATTTGGGAGAATGGATGTATAATATCAGGTTAGAGGGAATTCTCTGCCATATCCTGTAATGGAAAAAACTGGTAGATTTGACTATATAAAACTTTTAAATGTCTGTATGAAAAGATATTGTAAACAAAGCCAATTGAAGGACAATAGCTTGCAACTCATGTGACAAACATTAATGGTTAGGGGCTGGGGATGTAGCTCAGTGGTAGAGTGCTTGCCTAGCATGCATGAGGTCCTGAGTTCAATCCTCAGCACCACCAAAAAAAAAAAAAAAAAAAAAAAACCCCAAAAAACAACAACAACAAAAAAAAACAGAGGAAAAAAGAAAAGTTAATGGTTAATATACTAAGAGATCCTATAAACTGCTCAGAAAAAAAGATAAACAGCTTGGTATAACAATAGGCAAAGAACATGAACTGAAAATTATAAATAACCAATAAATCAACCCTCATTAGTAGTGAGAAAACTTGCATTAAAACAACTAAGATGCCACGATCTGCCCATAGGGTTGGCAAACACTTAAAGATGGCAAACATCCAGCACTGTTAAGTATGCCAATAAGCAAGCACTCGTCATGCACTGTTGGACTGATTGCTTGGACCTTTTAACAGAAAGAAATGTAGCAATAGTCATTCAAATAGTTAATGTGCTTATCACAATTGCACTCCTCAGATTCTTTCCCACAAAAATAAAATACTCAAATATTAAAGATATTTGAGTGAGCCTGTCTATTCCTGCTCTGGTTATGGTAGCCAACCCTGGAAACAGTTTGAATGTTCAACTGCAAGAGAGTGGTTAAATGATGATATGTACATCTTGTGAAATATTTTGCAGTTATTTTTAAATGAGTAGACGTGTAAGATTTTAAAAAATATCTAAAATAGATATTTTAAGAGCAAGTAGAAGAAATTTGTGTGTGTGTGTGTGTGTGTGTGTGTGTGTGTGTGAATAAACAAACATAGGGGAGATTTTGAAAGTCTATACAGCAAAAAGCTAACATTGGTTATCTCCAGGGGGAGAAAAAGGTGGGACCTGATTCATTTTTACTTTACATTTCTCTGCATTTTAAAAGTTGATTGCAATGGGCAAGTATCTCTTCTGTGTAAAACATAATTATAGCCAAAGAGGTTTATTGAATTGTGTTTTCAAGTGTCATCTAAGCAACTCTAATGAAAATCACAGTTGATATGTCACAGGGAAATGAAAAATTGTCCACATGTCAAGTGAAGTTCCCTCTCTAAAAACCCACAAGAGAAATTTCCACTCAAGCCTCCATCCTCCAACACCTGTGCTTCGTTTTAACAACTGGCTTGCTTTTATCTCTTGGACAATGGGCATCTTGGAGATGATCATGTCTTCCTTTGCTGTGGCAATTAGGGATCTCAGAGACAAATTGAGGCTTTCATTTCTTCAACACCATTTTAGATTACGTGGCTTGTGTCCTATGCATAACCCCTATCGCTGCCATCATCTTGTTGCCTCTGTATTTTTCCTTCAAATGCATTCCTTTCTTTTTAATTTTGTGTGTATGTATCCGTGGGAGATAAATAGAGGTATGAATAAATATTGACCAATGATTTTTATTTTTACAGAAACCTGGGAAAAAAAACGTTTCAACATGAATAGGCCACCCATCACTACCAACTACAGATGACTTGCCATTGCATTTACAAAGGTAAGAAACTATAGTCCAAGTTTTAATTAATTCTGACTATTGCAGTATAGAGCCCTTATCTTTTTACTGTATACTTATTTACAAATATTCTAATGCATGTGTCTCATTCATGATCTTTAACTTTGACATTATCAAATTTAAAACAAACATTAAGCAAACAGAAACTAGAAAATTTGTGGGTATAGGCCTGAGACAAAACCCAGATGTGGTCTCTGCCATTAATTACTGTGTGATTAAATTTCTAATAACATTACCATTTTCCTTATTTCTAAATGTTGTAGCACTCACTATAGAATACTTGGAGAATATAGCAAAATATTAAAATGAAAACCCAAAGCATTTATAATCCCATCATCTGCAGATAATCAGTACTTCTGAGAATGTCTTTCCTCCTTCCTCTTATGTGTATATGAAAATATATATGATTATAATGTTTTTAAAAACAATGTCTTTGAGCTGGGCACAGTGGCGCATGCCTATAATCACAGCAGCTCAGGAGGCTGAGGCAGAAGGATCCCGAATTCAAAGCCAGCCTCACAAAAGTGAGGTGCAAAGCAAATCAGTGAAATCCTATCTCTAAATACAATACAAAATAAGGCTGGGGATGTGACTCAGTGGTCCCATGCCCCTGAGCTCAATCCCCAGTACCAAGGGGAAAAAAAAAGTCTTTGATCTATACTTACATTAACCTCTATAATTGCAAACAAAGTATTGTAAGTGGTGCGGAAATATAATAAGACTAGGAAACAATCACCGCTTTCACCATTTCAACAGTTCTTTGCACTTTATCAGCCCATTCCCAAGCATCCCATTTGCCTTTTCAACCCAGATGTCTCTGGTTAATAGGTCTGTGTAACCTTTGACAAACATCACTCTACAAAAGGATAAACTAAAACAAAACAAGACCCTTTGATTTCAGGTGGTAGTTCAGGGCCCTCCTTTATCACTATTATCTGTTTTGTGCACCTTAAAAGGAATTGATTTTTTTAAGACTGAAGTTTACCCATTTCTCTCCTCCTCATCCCTACTGTCAAGTCAGGGGTGATTTACAAAGTAATAAAAAAAAAAATAGTGTAAGACCATCTCATCATCCATTCTTCATTCATGCCAGTTAGTCAATTTCTCATTGAGGTGGCTTTTTCAAGCACCCTTCATGAAGAGTCACTCTTGAAGTGCTTGCATTTTAAAAGCTGCGAAGTCTTAGATGTGCAATTACTGGAGTGGCATTCTTCAGGGAGGTCTTTATTCTCCTGGCTCTATTGAGCAGTTGAAGGTTTGCTTTTTATCCTGAGCCTGAAATTTTAATGCATTTTAGGCATTTTAATTTTCCTAGTATTTTATACAGAACTCACTAAAATATTATCCCACAGTGACTAGAAAATTCAATTGTTCTTTAAACAAATTAAACAGATACAGTGGGAAGCAGTCATTTGTGAAACACCTGTCCTTGAAACTCCCTATTCTAATATGGACAGATTGAATAAATAGATCAGAAAATTTGAAAGGGTAGCAGGGCGGTGATTGCTGGGTAGTAATGGACCTGGTAAGGTGTGCTTGCCGTGGCCCATGCTTTCACATTCCTGCATGGCTTGGCCACACAAGCTACTGGCAGCCTGGGTAAACGCAATTATTAAGTTCCAGGGCAGAGAACTGACTGGTGAATTCTTCTGTATAGCAAACATGGCATTTATTAAAAACCCAGAATTTGAAGTATGCTTCAAAGACTTCTATGAAAGTCAGAAGTTTTATCTATCCCTCCTTGTTGTATTAAATGTTCTTCATGCAATTTAAGATAAGACTCTGTACAGTTACCTTGTTTATCACAGAAGTAACTGAATTTAAAAATTCAGATGAATTTGAAGTTAAAGATGAAAGTTTTTGTGCAAAGTAAGAGAAAACACTTTGAATATCTATATTTCTCCATGAGATAAAGTATTTTATCTAAAAGCATTGGGAAAAATCACAGATAACTAATAGCTAAGTGTGTGAAACTATAAACCTTCTCTGTATCCTAATTATAAAACCAATTTAAAAATATACAGCAACAGAAAAATATTAATAATATTTTTATATTATTATAAATAATATAATAATGCACTTGATAATAGATTAGTACTCTCAAAACATAGAAATAAGTAAGGAACTCACTAATTTTTTTTTTAATTTTTTTAGTTGTTGATAGACCTTTATTTTTTTGTTTGTTTGTATGTGGTGCTGAGAATGGAACCCAGTGCCTCACGCATGCTAGGCAAGCGCTCTACCACTGAGCTACAACCCCAGCCCGGACTCACTAATATTAATAATCATTGTAGGTTAATATCAATATCTGAATTACTAAGACTCTAATAGATGAGCAAAACAATGGAAAATTCAAAAGAAGAAACACAAAGAACTAAAAAAGATGTGAAAAACAATGTTAACCTGCACTAGTAATTTTCAAAGATGCAAATGAAAATCAGGAGAGATGACTTGGTGTTGTGGTGCACACCTGTAGTCCCAGCTAAGAGGCTGAGACAAGAGAATTGCAAATTTGAGGCCAGTCTAGGCAATTAGGCGAGACTTAGTCTTAACAAAATAAAAGAGCTGGGGGTGTAGGTCAGTGGTAGAGCATTCCTGTATTCAGTCCCCAGTATTGATAGATTAAGTAATTAATCATTTCAGGAAAGATCTTTCACTGTCAGATTCACAAAGATATCAAAAACAATAGTAATCATTGCTAAGTGTATCATGTAGCAAGCTCCCAATCACTGCTGATATGGTGTGAATGGAGAGAGACTTCTTTTTTTTGGTACTGGAAATTGAACTCAGGGGCACTCGACCACTGAGCCACATCCCCAGCCCTATTTTGTGTTTTATGTAGAGACAGGGTCTCACTGAGTTGCTTAGCGCCTCGCCATTGCTGAGGCTGGCTTTGAACTCGTGATTCTCCTGTCTCAGCCTCCCTAAGTGCTGGGATTACAGGCTTGTGCCACCATGCCCGGCTTGGATAGAGTCATCTTGGAAAGAAATTTAGTAATATATTTTAAGAGCTTAAAATTTTTAATACATTGGTATGATTTAGTAATTCCAGGAATCTAGTCCAAGAACACATTGAAGGTGTAAGTACAAAATAATTATTGTATTATTTTCAGAAGCAAACCCTTGAACCTCCTCAGCTGTCCTCCAATATTAGCATCATTAAAGTATTGACATACAACAGTTTCAGACAGTGGTATATGTTCCAAGTAGAAAATATTATTCTCCTTACAATGAGATTTTTATCATCAAATGGGAAAATACTTAGGGTACATTAATATTTAGTGAAAATACTGAGTAAGATTTTTATATGAAAAATATTGTAATATTTTTCATATAAAAATGCCTAGAGCAAAAGGTGGAAACAAATATGCTAAGTCGTGAATAATGGAGTTGCTTATGGGAAGTAGAATTAAGAATCATTTTTTTTCTCCAATTCATAGTTTTTGGTACTTTCCAGATATTTTTATTGTGAACATTTATAACCAGAAGAAGAAAATTTTTATATGGCTCTGTAGGGAGAAATTTATACACATAACGTATACTTGGCCTTCCAAGTAGTATACTTAGCGCTTACAGAGTTAAGTATACTACCAAATTGAGAAGTAAAGATTGACTTCACAAAGACCAGAGAACAAAGTTGCTGTTGTTGTTGTTGTTTTGGTACTCTGAGAATTTCTTCCTTTCTTAGAAACAACAGCAATAACGATAAACAAAGTTACAAACGCCTCCTTTAGTTAGCAATATTATTAATATGTTGTATTTTAGAGTAGAGTTTATATTCAAATGGGAATATTTTTCTCATGTAGATGTCGTCAGCTGCTGAAAATGGAGATGCAGCTCCTGGAAAACAAAATGAAGAAAAAACCTATAAAAAGGTAAGCATCTTTTTTTTCTTTCTTTAACGCCAAAAGAAAAGCCCTGGTCTACTGTTTGGCATGTTAATATTGTCTCTTCTTCCTCCAAAGCGGTTTTAAGTTACTGCCTTAGCTTCCTATTGCTGCTATACCACAAACTTGGCGGTTGGCAGTTGAATAACACAAATTGTTATAGTTCTGAAGGTCAGAAGTCTGCCTGGGTCTCCTTGGTGTCTGCAGAGCTGCATTCCTTCCTGGAAGATCTAGGGGAGAACCCGTTTCTTTGTTCCCTACAGCTTCCAGAGGCTGCCTGCATTCCTCATACCATGGCTCCAGTCCATCTCCAACCCAGCCGTGGCTGCTGGGCGTTTTCCCCTGCCGTATCACTCTGCCACCCTAAAGGACCTGTGTGATTACATGGAGCTCTCCTGCTTTCAAATCCGGGGTGATTTCTTTATTTTAAAGTCAGCTGAACCGCAACCTTAATTTCCTCTGCAGCCTCAACTCCTCTTTGCCATATAACATGACATACAGGTCCCAAGGACTAAGGCAAGGGCATTTTGGGGGGCCATTTTTCTGCCCACTACACTTACCATGGTAGACTATGAGGGAAAGTAGTCATTATTCCTAAGAAGGCCTTTAAGGGCTCACAGCATTCAGCATCCTGTATATTATTTCTTTAACAGACTTGTTGCTTTCTACCAAAATTTTTAACATTTTCTAACTTTGAATTTTAAACAAAGCTTAAGTGTGAAATTCTACACACACACGCACTTATTCTGAGCCTCTCAGATTTCTTTAGCCCATTTCACAAAAATCTGTTTTCTAGACTTCCCAATGTATCTTATCTTACTACTCTTTGAATTTGATAAATTCTTGGCTCCTAGCAAGCAAGCTAATGTTCAGAGACATTCTGGTGTAAAATGTGTCCCCAGACACTGCTACTCCTGATTAAAAATAGACTATACATTACAACTTTTAAAATTTCTTGCCCTCCTGCCCTCTTGTGAATAGAAGGTTTGCATATTGAGGTTTTATTATATTTTAATTATTTTTTCTTTTACCTGTTACTCTTCAATGGATCACTAGTGAGACGTTTTATCATTAAGTTCTTGAACCATTTGACTGGATCACATACTCAGATGAACTAACATGATACATTTCCTGTTCAGTTTTTATAGGGGATAATATGTTCTTTTTCCTGAAACATCTTTCTTATCTAAGTTTTCTACTCATCCAAACCTAGAAGTTTCAACAGGGAAGTTGTCATCCAGAATGATGGTGTGGCTAGGGCAAAGCAAGATGAAGAGCTCAGAAATGTCACTGTATTATCTTATAAAATTTGTGCATCTGGCCAAAGGTAACAATACACTATCATTATTTATTTTTAGACACTGGTAGTAAAACCAAATAGCTACCCTTGTTTACCCAAGACTCCATGTAAATTCAGTCAATCATGAGACCAGTGTAGAGATGGTACACTTCAACCGTCTCTAAGCCTGTCATTACTTCAGGTCAGGTCAGGCAGCATTCTCAATCAGCATCAGAGTGTGACTATTATGTAGTGCACAGACTACTGACTGAATCCTGACGCACAGGAGCTCCTTCATGATGCAAACATAATGGAAAGAATGTGATCACAACATCTTGAAGTTAGTTAAGTGTGTCTGGCCCCAGACTTTAGTAATGTAGGTTGTATTCTACCTTTAATGTCTCAAATGGAACATTTAGCTCAACAGTGTTGGGAAAGTTATAACAACTAAAAATCAGATTCTATGATAACAAGTAATTTCACTAGATAAAAGAAGACAAAGAAAAGTTAAAGGCAACAACAATGAAAAAACCTAACCCCCACACAAAACAAAATACCACCACCAAAGAGATCTTTTTGATGATCTCTGATTTTAAAAGGGATGTAAGGGATTGGTGGGGGAGGTATGCAGCTACTCTTAGAAAAGCACTGAACCTTAACCCTCAGTAATATGGTGTTGATATGCATAGCAGGAAGAAAGAGTCACTTACAAAAGTGCTGCTTTGCAGACAGATAAAAGCTTAGCTGAATTATTCAACTTAATTCTTCTCCATTAAGCAGACCATTTTCAAACTGGAGAAGGTGTTAATGATAGAGTTAGGAGAGGTGATAATATAAGGCACATTTGCTCTTGCAAATGTGTTTCTAGGCCCCATAAACCATTTCCTAGATGAAAGAACTTGAAGCTAGAAGACACAAATGCCTGAGTAATGCCTGAGTGTGAGCTTTGAATGCAAATTTGAGAGTAGAATTGTCATAAGGCAGGAGATAAGAAAATATTATCCTTGTTTTTCAGGGGGTTGGAGGATACCAGGGGTTGAACTCAAGAGCACTCGACCAGTGAGCCACATCCCCAGCCCTATTTTGTATTTTATTTAGAGACAGGGTCTCACTGAGTTGCTTAACACCTTTCTTTTGCTGAGGCTGGCTTTGAACTCATAATCCTCTTGCCTCAGCCTCCCAGGCTGCTGGGATTATAGGCATGCACCACCACACTGGGCTTTCCTGTTTTTTTAAATGAGGAAAACATACATTCTGGACACCAGACAATAAATGAAACATCACTCTCCAGCATAATTTGAACATTATTACTAAACATATGGTTTATACATGGTTAGAGAAGAAACACTTATCTTTTACAGACCTGGAGAAGTTCATCAAGATAGAGTTTATGTCACATTAGCCACATTTCCTAGTATGAAATAGTCATTAAATTAGTTACAGAAAGGAGAATGATCACATTTAATGAATCTTAATTTTTAAGGCATTGGGGAGAAATTGGAGTATCCTCTTAGCCCAGGTGGGAAAGTATGGATTAAATATTATGATTAGTGTGTTTATACCTGGTTGGATTCATGGTCCCAAAGAAGGACAGTTTTGCTCCCTTTGCACTGGTCTCTACCAATATGAAATACCAGTTGGCCCCACGTAGCTTAATATTTTTACCTCTGATTCTTAATGAACATAAAAGTTGTGCTTTGCGAATGCACAAATAACAAAAGAACCTGGAAATGACAGGTCACAGACTAGATGAGTAGATGAGTATCATCAAGGCCACCATGAATTTCATTAGCTATGGCCTTTACAGATAATTTAAAATTTCTTTTCTAGTCCTAAAGCTCCAACCATAGGCTGTGTACCTGTTCGATAAGATGCTCTGATGAGCCATTGTGTCTTTGCTCTGACTTAAGCCAATCCCGGGAGCCCAAGTTAAGGAGCCTCATCTGCTATGCTACAAACAAGAAAGGGACCCCAGGAGTCAATAAGGAACTGACAGTAGCTTGAGGGAAGCAAGACCTGTAAACAACTGTAGACAGTCTATAATGAGGTGACTAAAAGAGGAGAAACCAGTGTGAATCTGTGTTAACCAGCTGGCTTAGGCTTTCTGTATAATGCCTAAGATTTACTGGGCAGCAACAAGCAACACTCAGTATCATGTATTATGATGTATTATGATGCCCACGTGTTTTTAGGAGCACTCAGTTTCATGGAACAATTCTATACTCTCCCTGTCTTGATTACTTTTTGCACATGATTGTTTAGGCTACCTGCTTTGTTCCAAATTCCACTGGACCATTTTCTTAATCCATTATCAGTTCTTGGAAAGCCCAGGAAGAAATGTTAAACATGAGGTTAATGTTCTCAACTGAGAACTAAAATAAGTTTGGTTTTAGCTAGTTAAACCAAACATATTGCCCATTAAGACAGGCATTAAGAGCTGCCTTGCTGTATTTACAGAGTCTAGTATTTCCATTCTCAGGTAATTCACTGAGTGTCTTCCATAAGAGTTGTAAATGCAAAAGCCTAGAGCCACCAGACAGATCATGAAGGAGTGAAATAAGAGGGAAACCATCAGAAGAATATATGCCTTCCTGTAAGGGGCAGGTAGCACTCTTCTTTTCCAGCTGATAGAGCAACATGAATGCTTGCCCAGGACTGCTACATGCTCTGAGTTTTCAGGAAACCAGAAATAAGTTTTTTGACGTAAAAATTTTTAAATAAGCAGCTATTTCCAAATTTTTTAAAAAAACATATACTCTAGGCCAAAGAACATGCCCGTGGAACAGATGAGGCTCCCAAGCTGCAGCCATTTTGCAACCTCTGACCCAGCATCAGAGTAAACAAGTGAGGAAGAGAAGAAAAGGATGCAAAAGAAATGCCTGTTAGAACTCATCTGTGCTTCCTATGACTTTACAATTTATTTGGGAAGAAAAAATATGATCCCATGTGAAAAAAAAAAATTAATGAACCAAATCAGTATTAAATGCCAAGATTATTAGCATTTTATTTAATCATCTTGTAAATCCTGATGAGCTCAAAACTTTCAACAGTGTTTCAGGGCTTTCCCCCAGGCTTGTTAGTTAGCAGAGCATTTTGCTGAGACAAAATTTTATAATGTCTCACTGTCTTTTGTCATGTCAAAAACTCCAACTCCTTTTGTTGGCTGTGGTTTCTGTTTTACTTACTAATTTGTCTTCATGATAGGGAATTTGATGAGCACAGAACAGGGGTGAGTATGGTTTGTTGGAGGAGGGGGAGACACTGGACTGACAATGCCAAGTGTCAGTATTTGGGGAAAGTAGCCAGTAATTTTGGAAGTATAAGCTGGGTCTGAGTGACACGTAGCCTTAGGCGTGATTGGAGGGCATTGAATTATATGTTCTAGGCCAGTGTTGTCCAATAGAATTTTCTGTAGTGATAGCAATGTTCTATCATCTACACTAATACCACGGCCAGTGTGACCAAGAAGCTGAATTTTTTTATCTTAATTTTGGAAAATTTAAGCTTAAATAATACATGTGGCTGATGGCTACCATGCCAGACATTATACAGTTATAGGCTGTGAGGTTCCATGACATCATTGTAGAGGATAGGGAAATGAGGCAAGACTATGTGAACCTCTTCACAGTGTACAAATTATATGCCGCCAAAGGACAGTGACACGGCAAGCTTTTCTGTTAGTCTAACAACATAGTTAGGTATAAATTTGGGTATAAAAAGAGGAAAGTCAGGTGTGGTAGTGTACTCCTATAATCCTAGCAGCTCTGGAGGTTGAGACAGGAGGATCACAAGTTCAAAGCCAGCCTCAGCAACTTAGTGAGGACTTGAGCAACTTAGGGAAACCCTGACTCAAAATAAAAAATAAAAAGGGCTAGGGATGTGGTTTAGTGGTTGAGAGTCTTTGGGTTCAATCTCTGGTGCCCAAAAAAAAAAAAGGAAGAGACATTTTTAAAATAATCATAGTGAAGACTGACCTAAAGTTTTCCAGTCAGAGTGACTACCAGAAAATTCCTGCCATTGATGGAACTAAAAATGTTTGGGAAAGTATATCATTTTGGCCGGGCACGGTGGTGCACACCTGTAATCTCAGCACTTAGGGAGGCTGAGACAGGAGAATTGTGAGTTCAAAGCCAGCCTCAGCAATGGCGAGGTGCTAAGCAACTCAGTGAGACCCTGTCTCTACATAAAACACAAAATAGGGCTGGGGATGTGGCTCAGTGGTCGAGTGCCCCTGAGTTCAATCACGCGTACCAAAAAAAAAAAAAAAAAAAAGAATATAGTTTTGGTTTTAGTTTTGTTTTTATTTCTATTACAAGGTGAGAAATTTAGAAGGAAGCAGGAGACAGGGCATGAGCTCACTTTAAGGGTGGTATAAACTAGGTGAAATACTGACTGTAGCCAGTTATCCAAGTAGTCTCTATTTTAAATGCAAAAAAATTGCCCAGCCCAGCTCTACCTCTCCAGAAACAGCAAATAGCAGGGCATTTAGTGACACATGCCATGTCACCTAGTGGTCTTTGTCAGGAAGATCATACAAACTTCAGCCACGAGGTGTCCTGATTGTGTGATCTATCCATTAGAACAGATAGTATTTCCCAGGCATCTGGGTGTGGACTGGCATGGGATGTGTTTACTGCCACCAATTGCCTTTCCTCCTCTCCTCTGCACCTAGCCCTCTACCTCTTTTGCTTCTTGCTCGTTCCTGGTTCTTGCCCCAAACTGGCCTCCACTGAGAGGTTCTGGTTTTGTTTACTGCAGAAGGAGTGAGGGCAGAGTTCCCCTGCCTTTGCCTCCATTACCCTGCCTAAGGTGGATGTCAGGTCTCTTTCACCAACTTCATCCATGTCTAATAGGACCAGGATACATGTAGGTAGGGGGCCGTGGCCCCAGTGCCCCAGCAAAGTTTCTCATCTTGTTTTATTTTTTCAGACCTTAGTTACCGTTTCATCCCAGGGTCTCGGCCAGTTTTTCCTCATTAGTAGAGGCAGGCAACAATGGGGCGGGAGGGAATAATCCCTGGCCTTCACCACATCATAAGGAAAGGTATCTTTTATTACTTTTTAAACATGAGTAATGTTTAAGGTAATGGTCCAGAGACATTGTGATCTAAGAAGCATTTGTTTAAATACAAGTTCTTTTATAAAACCTCTCAGGGAAGACACATAAGACAGCTGGTAATATTAGCTGCCTCTTGGAAGAACTCTGGTAGGGCTTTTGAGTGGGGAAAGATCTCTGTATATACCTATTTATGCATATTTAATTTTGAACCATGTGAAAGTATTACCTATTTGAAAACTGAATTTTAAAAAAATGTCCAAATTTTGGAGGAGAAGTGAGCTGGCATGTGTCCCATGCCCTGACCACTCTTCCTTTCCTTCAATTCTGGAGAGCTACCACTGCCTTAAAACAAGCAGACTTGTTCTGTGCCCTGAGGGAACCACACTCTGTAACTCAACAGAGACATCTTTGTGTTTTCCCTGAGCAGCAGCTACACAGGTCCCTAGGGAAATGGCCCTTTCACATGTAACACCTAGGTCACCTTAGTCCTTAGCCCCTTACCCCAGTGGTTCTCAACCAGCTATTTTGCCCACCAGGGAACATTTATTTAACAAGGTCTAGAGACATTTTTGGTTGTTGGGATCCGGTGCTGTTGGCTTCTAAGAGGTGGAGACAAGAGATTCTGCATCTTACAATGCACAGGAAAGATCCCCAAAACAAATAATCACCTAAATGTTGCTAGTGCCAAGGCTGAAAACCTTTGCCCAAACTAAAGTAGGCTTTTAAGAAGAGGGTCCGATATGAGTCCAGCTCTGCCAGATAGTAGTTTCTAACCCTGGGCACTTTTTCTAATTGATTTGTGTCTTAGTCTTCCTCATTGATAAAATGTAATTAATTCCTACTCTGAATGACTTATAATGCTCTGAGCATCAAACAGTTTAATAGATGTAAACACAGACTGGGCAAAGTAGCATATTAATGAGTGAAGTCACTGTTTTTGTTAGAGTGAGATCCCTTTGCCTCTGATTTCCAGATTAGTCTGTGGGAACAGAGCAAGGCAGTGGGGTGGCTGCTCCCCTAGGGCTGGACGTGGGGGAGGAAGATTACTTAGCATCCTGATGGCTGCAGTCAGACCTGGGCACGGCACAGTACACAGGGTGTGCTGGAACAAGACACTGTGTCCTTTCCAGTAGCAGTGGCTTCTGAAATAAGGGACAAAGATGTACCACTAATAGTGGGCTGCCGTTGGGTTTTAAAAATTGAGCAGCAAGGAGGTGAGCTTTGTTGTTTAGAGATGGGAGTTATTAGATAACCCCATTAGATTCTGAAGCATGTATACTCCTATGCATTATCCTCCTCCCCCTGTGCAGATCATCCCTCCAAACAACTCTGCTTTTGCATAATGTCACCTGTGCACCTATCTTCTTACTAAATACTTAAGTGTATGATTTCAAATTTACCTTTATTACTTTTAAGCGAGGTGTTATATATCAGTAAGCAAAAAACGTTTAGCAGTTAAGGATGGAAACCACTGAGAGAGCCAATCCTCTGAATGGTTCATTGTTAAGTGACCTCTTTCCGCATTCACGTTGGAGCAGGTGTCTCTGTGGTAAGCCACAGAAATTTTGTTGTGCTTCTGCCTTCTGATCAACAAACACTGCATTTTATGGTCCCAATTCCAATAAATGTCACATTAGCAGTCCTAAAACACTAAGTATAGGAGATAATATCCTAAACTTAAAGCCTGTTATGTGGCTTCCCTCAGGAGCAACAGCAACCAGGATGTGGCTGAGCTTGGTATGAATGACAGACTAGCAGGCTGGAATGTTCAGTGTTCCTGCAGCTTTTAGGGCCATCTGAGCTGTCATTCCTGCTCTCAGGGCACAACGTTGCTTTTGTTTCCCAGTGAAAGGGCTGAATATAAGCAGGTAATCTGCACGCCTGCCTGCACAGCTTGGCCAGCAGGGTTCTGATCTGACAAGCAGGCTCCTTGTCTCAGGGCCTTTGGCTTATCCATCTTTATCATGACCTCCCCCATCCCTTGCCTGGACTTTTAACAGAGATTTTTTAAGCTGGCAATCCTAAGTCACATAAGAACCTAGCAATTGGTTCAGAATTGAGGAGTTCTTCACAGGGCATTTACCATGTACTTATTCAGGATATTTGCTTTTGTATGGAGTTAGAATAATTGGCTGCTGAAATAACCTTGTATATGAAATTCCACTGAATTTAGTCTAGCCCAAACCCTATTTATTCAGTGAATTAAAACATAATTACTATCAATCAGAAGCAATTTCAAAAGCTATTCTAATAATAAGAGCTAACATTTATTGTTTGCTGTATGCCAACTACCATTCTAAATAGAATTATTAATTCATTTACTCTTTATAAGGACCGATGGAGGTGATGTACCTGGCTCTTGGTGTCTGTGGTTCTGAATCCATGAATTCAACCAATCATGAATTAAAAATATTTGGGAAAAAAACTGCACCTGTTCTAAGCATGTATAGACATTTCCCTTGTCATTATTCCCTAAAAAACTACAGTATAGCAACTACTTATAAATATTTACAAGGCATCATGTATTATAAGTATTGTAGAGATGATTAGCATTTATGAGAGGATGTGTATAGGTTACATGCAAATGCCATGGCTTTTTATAGAAGGGACTTGAGCATGTATGGATTTTGGTACCCATGAGTGTCCTAGAACAAAATCCTCATGGATACTGAGGGACAACTATACAATTATTCCAATTTTACAGATGAGAAAACTGAGATACAGGGAGGTTAAGTAATCTGCTCCAGTAATCTGCTATACAGCTGGTATAGTAACCCAGACTCTCTCTCTCCAGGCTGTCAAAACCTCCTTACTGCACTATGGTATGAACACTGCCGTGTCCAGAGAACATTGTTCCCATGACATCGAAAAGTTCGTTTTCAATTATCTGCTGTAATAGTAAGAGCCAGTGGCACAGATAAATCCAGCCATTTTTATATTTGGAAAAATAAGTTAATAAAATTGAACAGCTTTAAAAAGTGTTTTTCACAAATCAGTGGTTCAAAAGCCAATTTTCCTCATCCAAAGTGTGTCTCACCTCTGTATTCAGAATCTAAACTGTAGCCTGAAAAATACCATTTTCTAGATAATACATAGTAATTTCAAAGTGAAAAAAAAATTGGGGACACTGTGTGGGACACTGGAATAAAGCAATAATGGCAAAACTTTTTCTTGAGTGTAGAACTCAAAATTGACAGTAAGGGATGAGATCTACTTCGCAAGGTGTGACATATTTTGAATGGTCAAATTAGAACACATTTTAAAACATAACTGGCCAACAGTTCTGTAGACTGTCACAGGGGAAATGACTCACTAATCATCTGTTCAGTAGCAAAGTTCTTATAAAGAAAGCATTGGATAGGAGAGTGGCTATTTTGAAGGTTATTTCCCTATGGGAATCATGTTCTCCCAAACGATACACCTGCATTTTCTGGTGAGTTCACTGGGTGTTGATCCTGTGTTGGTCACTTTTATTATTTGAGATTTCTCAGAGTCAGCTCAGTCCTCTGCATGGAAGCTGTTGTCCTTGAAACATTCAGCACAATGAAGGAGAAAAGGAAAAGAAGGTGGTATCTGGTCTCAACGTGGCTGTAAAGTTAAGATTTTCACCAGGCGTGGTGGTGCACACCTATAATTCCAGTAGCTTTGGAGGCTGAAACAGGAGGATTCCAAGTTCAAACCCAGCCTCAGCAACTTAGTGAGGCCCTAAGCAACTCAGCAAGACCCTGTCTCTAAATAAAATATTAAAATGGTTGGGGATGTGGCTCAGTGGTTAAACACCTCTGGGTTCAATTCCTGGTTTAAAAACAAAACCAAAAAAAAAAAAATGATTTTCAGTCCTTCTGTCTTTTGTGCCCAAGTTTTGCATGTATACTCTCAGGTGCCCCAAGACACAACTTGGGTCACAAGGAAACATTTAAGCTGCTCTTGGGGTATTTCTGCAGTTTCTCCCGGTGGAGATGAGATGCTGTCACTCATATCTACGATTTTTACCCCTCCAGGATGTGCCTCTATCTATATTATGAATCAGGAAGCACTTGATATTGAACAGAGAGCTGAAATGTAGGTTGTCCAGGTACCATTCTGATTCTCCTGAGCTAAGTTTTCATACTATGCCCTTAACAGTTGTTATGGGTGTGATTAACATCTGGAATTTAAGACACATCTGATTTATGTGCATGCAATCACTCAGTTATTTAGATTGTAACTGTGCTAGGCTTTAGGGGTAAAATAGTAAAAAAAAACAAAAACAAAAAAACTATCTTCATCAAAATAGATGAAGTCCCTGCCTTAATAATGCTTTATTGACGTGATAAAGATAGATCAAAAAAGTAAGCTTAATCAAATAATTACCAAATTGTTTTTTCTTAGCTTTTTAAATTTTCCCCTCAGCAATGCCAATAAAACCAAGGACCTCACATATGCTAGGCAAGTGCTGTACATCTGAGCTATACCCCAAGTCCTTTTTGCGTGTGTTATTGTTAGGACAGGTTCTTACAGAGTTGCCCAGGCTGGCCTCAAACTTATGAACCTCCTGCCTCAGCCTCCCAAGTAGCTGGGAGTACATGTGTATACCACTACATCTGGCTAAAAATTACCAACTTAATAATCACCAAGCATTGTGATGAGAATAAAGGACAGGGGTTCTGCCCTTTAGGTAAGCTATTCAGGGAGCCCCTCTATGGAGGTGACCTGGGGGCTGGTATCACAGGTATGATGAGGCAGCCAAGAGAACGGAGGAAAGAGCCTCCTTGGAAACAGAAAGGAGCTGGGTGAATTCAGGGAACCAAGGAGAGGCCAGAGTGTGGAGGGTCCCAAGTGAGGAAGAGTGGACAAGTTAGGTAAGAACAGCGGTTGTCAACTGGGGCCAGTTTGTCCCCCTGGCAACACCAGACAATGCTGAGTCACAAATGGGGAGAGGAGGGTGTTGCTGGCATCTGGTAGGTGCAGATCAGGCTTGCCACAACATCCTGCAGGGCCTAGGACAGCCCTTCATCTCAAAGAACCATCAGCCCCAAAGGACAGTAAAGCTACACTGAGAAACCTGGGTTAGAGAAATAAGCAGTGGCCTAGGCTAAGATGGGAGACTGGGAGGGGGAAAAAAGGAAAGATGCTTCAGAGTTGATATTGACTGGGTCATGGTTGAATTGGGACCAAGGAACCAAGATAGGAACCATCTTGATCCCAGGATTGTAACTTGAGCTTCTTGGGTAGTCTGGTGGCCATTTGTTAAGATGGTGAGGAAAAGTGAAGTCTTTTAACATGTTAATCTGGGAATGGCAGGGAGCCATTGATCAGGGAAAAACAATTAGGTGGTTGAAAATGTGGATTGGGAATTTAAGGGAGAGGTCTGCCATTCAACTTCAGTTTGTCCAGTTATAGATCCACAAGAACTGGTGAAACAGGTGGAAAAGAGAGGCCCCAGGACTAAGAAATATTTTTTGATATTACCGCTGAAGACCCTTCTCTACAGAGCTATATAGGTTGAACATTCCTAACTGGAAAATCTGAACTCTGAAAATTTTTGTGTGCTGACATGACACCACAAATGAGAAATTCCACACCCGACCTCATGTGATGGGTCACCATCAGTGCACAGGTACACTAAAAATTCTGCATAAAATTATCTTCAGGCTATGTGTATAGTACTGTATGAAACATAAATGGATTTCTCATGTACACTTGGGTCCCATCTCTATGATATCTCATGATGTAAAAAATCCAAAATCCAAAACACTTCTGATCCCAAACATCTTGGATAAATGATACTCAACTTTTATTCCCACAATAAGCAAAGCTTTCCAAGTCATTGCCTTATAATCTCCTCTGGCCCTCTGTTGCGTAACAGAATAAAAAATCCACACTTCATAGAATAGTATAAGTCCTTTATGGTCTGTGGCCAGTGGGTGTGTCTTGATGCATCTTCTGCCACCATCTTGTACACACGCCTAACTCTGGCCATGCCACACTTTTTTTCCCTCTCTTTTTCATCCCTATGCCTTTTCACACATGCCAGTCACTCTATGATCTCTTCATTCTGGAAACACCTCTCTCATTGCCTTGCCCACTCTCCCAAGTGCTATTAGTCACCCCTTACCCAGACCTCCCTTGGCTCCCTGCACTCACCTCTACTGTCTCATGGATGACTTTGTTCTGTAATAATTATGCGCAGTTATGTCCTGCCAACTGTGCCACGTACAGCTAGAGAGCAGGGGCCTTGCCCAGTCGTCTTGACATCTATAGGGTCCCACACATTGCCTGGCACATAGCATTTAAGGATGTATCACTTTTTTTTTCTTAACTCTAAAATTGTCATTGACTTTCCAGACAGATATGTTCTTGAGCCTACAGTTCCAGTTCTACAATTAGAGGTGAGATATGTTGGGGTGAAGGGGCAGAAAGGGGGTGGAATTTGTACTTTGGATGTTTGACTCACAGGAAGCATACTTTTAAAGAGCTCAGTTCAGCTCCCTGGACGTTTTCTGTATCAAAGATGACACTGATTACGGTTATCTGGGTCATGGGTCACTGTATGGATATGGGAAAGTTGGCTATTAATGGTATTAATGAAAAATTTACATAAATTTGTATGCTTTTCTCTTGTTAATCTGCATCTGTTAAGTCCCCCTGACTGTAGTCTACAGACTGTTTATGATTGGTTGCTCATAAGAGAGCTTCAGCAACAAATTTTAAAAGACAGCTTTTTTCCATCTATTACTTAATAGTTCTAGCCTTTCCCAATTCTGGCCCAATTAAAGGTGGCCCCTACATAGTGGTAGCCATTCTAAGGGGGTCCAGATTTGGGATTAGTTGGCAGCCTGTTTCTTAAGCACAACAGCAAAGAAAAATGCCTTTTTTTTTTGGTAAAATGACATACACAGGATCAATGATTATCCAAGTTCGCTATGTTAGAGGAAAAGAGATGGAACAATAACCTAGTAATTTAAAAGCAATTTATACCACTCACAAAATCATAAAAGAGTGTAAACTTGAAAGCTGCACTTAGGACCCAAAGGCAGTGATGAAAGCAGATAGAACACTTACCATATGTCCTCTCTTCCTTCCTTACCCCCAGTAGCCTCAACTCCAGAAGGGAATCTGTGCCAGGACCATCCGATTGGATGGGCCACTGATGAGCTCAACCTCATGCAGAACATTTAATGTGTGAGCATAGCATTGCTATAGTGTGGTTTGAGTATAAAACCTAATTTTGTTGGAGAAGGCACTAGAAGATGGTAATTGACCATGTAACTATAAAGTTGATATTATTGTTGCCCCATTGGAATTTAAGCCCTAAAAGAATGGGGAAACTAGGGAGAATTCAGTGCTTAGAAAAGGCACAAATATTACTGCCATTCTCTCCATACTGGCACACTGCCCAAAATTTGGAATTGCAAGTGGTCTAGGACCCTGTTCTCCCTCCATGGCAGTCCTTACTATTGAGGGACTGAAAGTAGCAGGTTATTTTCAAAAAGCATTGCAAGTCTGTAGCAAAAGGAAGCCTGGCTTTTGTGCATTAAAGATACCTTTAAAAAATTATGCCTAGGGCTGGGGTTGTGGCGCAGTGGTAGCGTGCTTGCGTAGCATGCGTGAGGCACTGGGTTCGATCCTCAGCACCATGTAAAAATAAAATAAAGATATTCTGTCTGCCTACAACTAAAAAATAAATATTAAAAAAAAAATTATGCCTAGAGCCGGGTGCAGTGGCACACACCTGTAATCCCAGCACTTTGGGAGGCTGAGACAGGAGAATTGCGAGTTCAAAGCCAGCCTCAGCAAGGGTGAGGTGCTAGCAACTCAGTGAGACCCTGTCTCTACATAAAACACAAAATAGGGCTGGGGGATGTGGCTTAGTGGTTGAGTACCCCTGAGTTCAATCCCTGATACAAAAAAAAAAAAAAAATTATGCCTAGAAACTGTGTCTGATTTAGTTTCAGGAAACTAGCTTGGACTTTTAAGAACCCTTTCTCCTCCTCTTGTCTCTGGCTTTACATAGTCTAGCTGCTCTTCCTGGGCCAATGGAATTCTGAGGAAGATAAATGTCATTCTCTCTCTAAGGACACAAGTGCAATAGTATAGGGTATGTGGTTGAAGGGTATGATGGGAAGGGCAGACAATGTCCAGCTTTGCTCTGTGTGCATTTAAAGAAAATTGTGGTGAAACTAAGCAACACAGCCTCTTTTTGCAGAATGTGTTTTTATTTTTTATTTATTAATTATTCTAAATTCAAAGACAAGTCAGTTCCACTGTTCCCCTTCATCTCCTAGGTTTTGTGGAATATCTGTTTTGGATATAACCTTGAGATCAGGCTGTCTTAAAGCTGTAAATATAAGAGATTTTTAAAGCAGTGAAGCTGCATTGGAGAACAAAATCAGAGGGTTTTGTTTTCTGAGATTTTGCTTTGGAAAAAGAAAGTTTGTTTTTTAAGGAAGTATTCAAGGTAATAAGTTAAAATTTTCCATTTCCTTTTGGAATTTGGGATATGCCATCTCAGCTGAATTGATGTTTATTTCCAGGCTTTTAATTTATTCAATTATTTATTTCTGATAATCTGCTTTTAGCACGTTAGAGATTTCTATTGAGAGAGAGAGAGAAAGGGAATGCTGATTTTTTAATGTATACCTTTTTTTGGTTGTGGAGGTATACATTAAAACTGAATTGTTTTAGGTGAGTCCACAGATTGTAGGGAGAAACTACACAGTCTGATAAAGCTCCTGATATGTCTAGCCAAGGAAAGGGTGTTTTACCAGAAGCCAGGTAGCCACACACAGTTGATGTGACATGTTTCCATGTGGCACCCATTGCCCTCAGAATCCCTGATGGGACACACACTGGCTGGTACACAAGGCCAAACAGTGATGCCAAGCCCCGGCCCTGTCCTCAGGCTTCCACTTCCATGAAGGAAGAATGTAACCCACAGTTTCCTGAAACAGAGAGCATTACAGCCACCATGCCTTTCTTGCTCTTTGACCCAAATTCAGCCTCAGTGTTCAAGCCAGTAAGCACTGGGCACCCAGACAGCCCAAAACAATGCCAGCTTCCCAAGCCGATGATACCTGTTTCCCCACATGCTCTCACTCAGTAGACAAAGCTGGGCACCTATTTGTGTCAGGCACAAGGGTGAACACAGGGACTTGGCCCATGACCTCATGAAGCCAAGTAAAAGAGGCTGAGCATTTTAGCACTATTAATAAATTCCCTTTGAGCAAGTTTGTCCCATCTTGTCCCCCAGATGATTAAGGAGGCACCTATTTTCCCAAGTCCTCTCTAAGTTTGAGCACTGTTTTTTTTTAAAATATCTTAGCCAACTAGATAGGTGAAAATGCCTTCATTTTCATTTGTATTTGTGTTGTTATTACCGTTAAGTCTGATTATTTTCAGATGATTTTTACTTATTTACGTGTATTGTTGTGAGGTTTACTTATGAACATCCTTTGCTCCTTTGCTGTTTTATTGTAAGTGCTACTTAGATATTAAGGGCATTTTTTTTTGTTGCAAATGTTTTTCTGGACTCAAAGTAGACTTTTAATTTTGCTTACTTTTTTGGTGAGAATTTTTTAATTTTGTTTTCAGTTGGCATGATAATTGTACATGTTTATGGGGTAGAGTATGATGTTTTGATACATATAAATGAGTGGTAATCAAATTGAGGTATTTAGAATATCCATCACCTCATGTATTTATCATTTTTTTGTGTGAGAACACTCAAAATCCTCTTCCGGCTGTTTTGAAATGTTTAGTACAATATTGTTAGCCATTCTACCCCACTGTGCCATGGAACACTAGAGCTTCTTTTTTCTATCTAACTATAGCGTTGTACATATTAACCAATTTCTCCCTCTCTCCCTCTCTCCCCTACATCTTTTTCTGATGAAAGCTTTTATAAAATAAAATTTGTTAATATTTCCATTAAGACTTTCTGTCTGTTCTTATTTCTCAATTTTGTGCAAGTAATTCCTTGTTTTAATTATAATAATTTATAGTCTAAGACTTCTCATGGTATTCTTAATTTTCAAAAAATTTCCTGGTTATGTTTTTACATTTATGCCTCTCACTGAATTTTAGAACTATAAGGCCATTACTTCTAAAAAGAGTTCTAAAAAGATTTTTGTTGAGGGGCTGAGGCTGTAGTTCAGTGGTAGAGTGCTTGCCTGGCATGCATGAGGCACTGGGTTCGATCCTCAGCACCACATAAAAATACATAAATTAAAAAAAAAAATTCATAAGTGGTACCATTCATTGTCCAGATCTGATTCAGGTTTCTTGAATGGTCCCAGTAATAATTTATTGAGCAAAAAACCCAGCTCACGATCGTGGATTGCATTGAATCTTCATATTTCTTCAGTCTGGAGCACTTCCTTAGTCCGTCCTTTACTGCCATAACCTTGACATCCAAGACCATCAGCCGATTATTCTGAAGGCTACATTTGATCTGAAGCTGATTAGATTTGGGCTGTGGGTGTTGGGCAGTGATCACAGAAACCATGCAAGCGTTTCTCACTACTTCTGTTCAAGAGCCCCCAGGTTCAATCTATTCCATTATTGATATTTGTTTTAATTACTTTATTGCAACAACAATCACTGAGCTTTTCCACCGAAAATCATACTCTACTCCTGTGTGATTAATACAGATTTTGTGAGAAAGTAATTTGAAACAATAAATATCCTCATCTTCTTTTAAAAAAAAATACATAAATAAAGATATTGTGTCCATCTACAACTAAAAAAAAAGCATTAAAAAAAGATTTTTGTTGAAATTGTATTAAATGTGCTATTGAATTAAGGGAGAAATAGCATCATTAAACTATTAATATTTCCTTCCAAGAATGCAATATCTATATATTTATTGTCACTTATGATCTTCAATACATTTTCTCTTCATAGAATTTATACCTATTTTTAGTGAATATACTCCTGTGTAACTTTTATAGGCCTTTTTGGATGCTAATATTTTTGGATCTGTTATATTTATTTTGTTACTATTGAAAATGGGGTTCTTTTATCCATTATGCTATCTATCTGAAAATATATAAGATCTTAATTCATGCGAGTTTATTTTGTAAACTGCCAAATTGATTTTTTAAAATTATTCCACTAGGTTTATTATTGATTCTTGAGTATTCTAGGCAGCAGTCTTATCTCTATAAATTATCATTTTCTCCTTCTAACCAATATTTTGTATTTGACTTACTTCTTTTATTTCATTAAGTTGGTCTTCAAAACCAGTATGAAAGAATCTTTATGTTTAAAAGGCAGCCTTATCTTCTTCTTGACTTCAAAAGACAAATGGCTCTCATACTGTTTCCCAGAGTATGTTCTTTGCACACACAGGCTATTAGATGTGTAAATGAAATAGGGAGATGTTACTTTAGTGCTTGTAGGATAATGCATGTGGGGTAATGTTCTCTCTTAGCTTGAAAACTTGTTTTCTATATTGAGAAAGTTTCTTTCTAGCTCAAGTTTTACCAGAAGTTTTTTTTATTAATACTATCTTTTTCATGTAATTAATTTAAGCAGATCATGAAAAGGCAGTGATTGTGAATACCCTAGCAAATAATAAAACCACGTTTCTCTTAAAATACTATTTAATTTAGGTTTCACATCAGTCTAAAGGAATGAGGTAATTACTATTTTATAGTTTAAGGAAATTCTTAAAATTTCTTCCTATAGATCTGTTTATCATTACTTCATTACATAATAATCTAGGTGGAAATTGTCCTAAGATTTAAGTCTTCTCATAAGTTATTTGGAGGTAGGCAAGTTATTGAAATCATTGCTCCTGAGAAATTTTGGTTTGGGCAAGAAAGAAAAACTGTTTTGTTAAATTTAGGATGTTGATGACAGCTAAATACCCCTTGAAGTTTCCTGGTTTTCTGGTGGTTGTTTTGGGGTTTTGTTGTTGTTGTTCTAATTAGTTATACATGACAGTAGAATGCATTTTGACACATCATATATAAATGAAGTATAACTTGTCATTCTTCTGGTTGTACACGATGTAGAATTACACCAGTCGAGTAATCATATATGCACATAGGGTAATAATGCCCAATTCATTCTACTATCCTTCCTGCTCTTATAGCCCCTCCCCTCCCTTTACTCCCCTCTGTCTAATCCAAAGTTCCCCTATTCTTCCCTAGTTCCCTCCCCACCCCGCCCTTATTGTGAGTTAGCATCCACATATCAGAGGAAACATTTGGTGTTTGGTTCTTTGGGAATGGCTTATTTTGCTTAGCATGATATTCTCCAGCTCCATCCATTTACTGGCAAATGCCATAATTTCATTCTTCTTTAAGGCTTAGTAATGCTTCATTGTGTATATATACTGAATTTTATTTATCTGTTCATTTGTTGAAGGACACTGAGTTTGCTTCCATAGCTTGGCTATTGTGAGACAAGCTGCTATAAACATTGATCTGGCTGCATCACTGTGTATACTGATTTTAAGTTCTCTGAGTATAAACCAAGGCATGGTCTGGCTGGGTCAAATGGTGGTTCCATTCCAAGTTTTATGAGGCATCTCCGTACTGCTTTCCATTATGGTTGCATCAATTTGCAGACCCACCAGCAATGTATAAGGGTTATTTCTTGTTCCTTTACGATTCTGTGATCATCTTCTACAGTGATTCCTTTCATGGAGGCGGTGTGGGATGCCTTGGAAAGGTGCAAGGAAAAGAGATGAAGCATGCAGAAGAGGTTGCATTTTATTTCTCACCTGCTTTCAAGAGAACCTAAGTTGAATTTCCTTTCCTTTTGTGGAAAGGCAGTAATATCTTGTACATTTTCCTACCTTTCCTTAAATACCCTACAGATTAGGAACTCAGATGATTTGATAGTTATAATAAGATGAATCCTCTATAAGAAAGAGTGATTCTCCTCCCTACTTTGCTGGGAGAAATGAACAAAAAAGTCAGTCCTAAGAGTTGAAGCTTGTAGAAAATCAACTTGAGTGTAGATAAAGCATCTGTGCCTAGTCTCACCTGCCCTTCAAACCTAGGGGAGTTCTGCCATAACCAGAGCCAAAGATGTAGCAGTGGTCTTGCAGGAAGAAGGAAAGGGTCAGAGTGCTGTATTCCTATGGGGTCCCACCTTGCTCACCTCCAGTCCAGAAAGGTCCTGTAGAGACCATCTCCTACCCAGAAGGACACTCTTCCACATGGTAAATCCATGACCAATCCCTTAATCCATTAAGTGGTCATCTAGGGTCTACTTTGTGTCATCCACTGAAAACATATCTGCAAATCAATCTCCTTAATTCTAGCCCAGAGCAAATTAGCAGTGACTAGTGGAGCAAAGAGGTAAAAGGCTGGGGTGCTACAGGTAGATAAGACCTAAAAGTCTTGAAAGTGTTTCTAAGTTGACATAGGTACTAGCTTCCTATTGCTGTTGTAATAAAATAAACAGTGGCTTAAAACAACACAACTTTATAATGTTACAGTTCTGTGGAACACAAAAATCAAGGTGTTGATGTGGCTGCCTCCTTTCTGAGGAATCTAGAAGAGAATCCTTTTCCAGTTTCTAGGGACCCCTTTCCATTCCTTGCTCATATCTCCTTCTTCCTTCTTTAAAGCCAACAATGGTGATTGAGTCCTTTTCACATTGTATCTCACTGTCTCTTCTTTTTTCACTTGTAAGGACCCACGTTTATTCCATTGGGCCTCCTTGGATAATCCAGAAAAATCTTCCTATCTCAAAGTCAGTTGATTAGCAATTTTAATTCCATCTGCAACCTTACCCAGTAATGTATTTTGCCTTCAAAGGTAACATATTTGATGGTTCTGGGGATTAGGCTCTGGACTTCCTTGGAGGCTGTTGTTCTGTCTGTCATAACATAACCTAGCAGAGTCCTCCTCTGTGCACCTATGGCTCTTTGTTATCCCTTTGTCATATTACAGTCAGTCTGTCATTTACAAACATTAATTGAGGTCCCGAGGTGTAGACATTGTCTCATGTCTGTATTTCCTTCTCCTCCTCTATTTCTCTTCCCTCCTCTATTTAACTCCCTCCATAAAATCAGCAAATGCATCTCCAATTCCTAAATCTCCCTGTAATCAACTTGCACAGATACAAGATCACTTTATAGAATATAAGCATGAAACTTGGCTTCTAATGCAACTCCATACAAGTAAAAAAACAAATATGGAATGTGTTAAACTGTTAACATGAATCAATTAATATTAATACAGAATTTCCAAAGTCAAAATTTGAGCTCACTATTGGAGATAGTGTAGTCGCCTTCATTTCCTGAATAATTATTCATCCCTCACAGTACCATTTGCCATATTATTTCTTTGTGTTTATAGAAGCAGGTCATGTTTATGAAGCATGTCAGGAAGAAGGAAATGATATATGGAAAATATCTACATGGGGTATAAAGTCAAGTGATCCCTTGGTTGGAATCAAGAATTATAAATATGCCAGTGATTTCATATGTACCATGGGACTGATATTTTCCATCTTTAAGTATACAGTTTGGTTAAACTTAGATGGATTTATTTCTTAAGAATTCTTTGAATATGGAACATTAGTTATCCACAGAGATTTAATCTTAGGCAAAAAATAGGAATAAGGTCATCACCTTTGATGGCAGGATTAGTTCTTTTTCTTGAAAGTAATTGGACGTTCAGTGTGATTTTTGAGTTTGTTTTGAATTGGGAATAGTCACCATCAGTTGAGGTGGAAATAGAGGAAATGATTAATTTAGAAAGGAGAAGGATTATGGGGTGGGTGGAAGTGACATTTTCTGCATTGTATTCTTAGAAACTTAGACTTTTAGAGCTGGAAGTGCCTCTGATAAAAACTGTTCAATAGCTATCCAAAAACAAGAGTTTGCTGAGTGCAAAAAGCCAAGCTGGCACTCAAGTCCAAGTCTCTGGGTCCTCAGCCTCTCTGAGCCCACTGCACTTATCTCACAATACCTTTGACAGCTTCACTGGAGTGGCCAGACCAAGCCATCTGCCCCAGAAATGCCTAACATGGTCATTTCCACGTAGGTGTTTCTAATGCTCCATAGAGTTTACCCTTGAGAACTGGCCATTCCTCTACTTCAGGACACAGGAGCCCCAGCCTCTGTGGGTGGGGAGGGTGGCCAGGCACATTTGTACACACACTATGTCAGAGCATTCTTGAGCCAGAATCAGGACAAAAGTGATGAGAAGTGTACTTCGGTGCTCACATTAACTTCACTACTTATGTTTTACCCTTGACTTGGTGAAACAAAATGTAAATTAAAACAACTGTACAGTTTTATGACATTGTTCTTGACAAATGATAGAAGGCTGTCCATTGATGTGGACAGTATGTATACAACCATGCAACAAGCATTAATGTGGCACATTACCCTGCAGAAAGAAGGGTGATTGCTATGACAGTTTTACAATTAGATGAAGTTGTGCTTCTCAACAAGAGCTGATTTTGCCTCCCTCTGTCCCAGGGTGTATCTGGTACTATCTAGAGACTTATTTGGTTGTCATATCTAGGGAGGTGGTGCTACTGGTATCTAGTGGGTACAGGCCAGGTTTGCTGTTGGGTATCCCACAATGCACAAGACATCTCCCTGCACAGCAAAAAATGATGCAGCCCAAAATGTCAGTAGTGCCAAGATAGAGAAATCTTGACCTTTGGGAATTTATGACTTAATCTAATTATTCCCTTTAGAAGACTGTGTATTTATTCATTTAGAGCAAGTTGGCTTGTGGAATAAACATACCTGGTATAGTATGTGGCTTGGGAGGATTTCTAAAATCCAGTAGGATAAGAGCTTGGGCTTGTCATAGAGGAGCTGAGGGCCTCACTCAGTGAATCAAAGTAAGCAAAAGAAGTCCCTGTTTTGCCATCTTCCCTCTTTCAGGCCTTCTCCATTTCTTTATGTGAGCAGCCCTAGTTGAAGAACCTTATGGCAGGTGAGGCCTTTCACAGTCAGGTCTTAGCAAATACCACTATGGTGTCAGTCATTGAAAAAGGACAGGGTTCCAGAAGGGAAGAAGTGGTTATGCTGGGCATGGTGGCACTCACCTATAATCCCAGCAGCTTGGGAGGCTGAGGCAGGAGGATCTCAAGTTCAAAGCTAACCTCAGCAACTTAGCAAGGCCCCAAGCAACTCAGTGAAACCCTGTCTCAAAATAAAATACAAAAAATCGGGCTGGGATGTGGCTTAGTAGTTAAGTGCCCCTGAGTTCAATCCTCAGTACCAAAAAATACCAAAAAAAAAAAACAAAAAAAAACCCCATAGTTAGGAAGCTACTGCTGCCTTCCTCATGTACTGTGTTCTACCCAGGGGCAGGTGTAGTAAGAATGATTTCTATTTCCTTGTTCCTTTTTGAATCTTTGAAAGAAAATTTCCATATTATTTGGGTTTTTTCCCCAATGCCAGGTGGTTACATTCCAAACAAATTAAATCATAGAGGCACAGGGATTTCTAATCAGGCTTATTTTGCAGGGCTGATGGCAGGGTGAGTCCCCTCCCATGACAACCACACCTCTCACCCATGCAAACCCAGCAACGGTGGGGCAGCATCAGAACCACCTGTGGCCTTTTCCAGGGACCATGGTGGTGGTGGCTGCAGAAGACCTGAGACTGCTTTTATTCACTTCAGTGCACAGAGTGAGGCAGCACTCCTCTCAGGAAAGCCAATACACTTCCTCAACTAGACTGTAGAAATTTCTCCCAAGCCATACACCATGCCAGATATGTTTGTTTTGTAAGCCTGCCTGTTTCTACATGACCCTCCTCATAGTCTTCTAAAGCCATGTATCAGATGCTGGTGATAGAAGAAAGATTAAAGTGTTCTGCACAGACACAGGCCTTGTCAAACTGGGCCTGGACAAAGGGAAGAGGAGAGTCTGTTAAAGCACAAAATATCAGAGCTGAAGTTAATATCAGCAATTAGCCAGGCCTTTTATAGAGCAGACTTGAGGAACATACAAGAAAATATAACAAAAATTTTCAGACTACTAACTGCTTGCTTGTGTGCATCATTAAAGTTGGCTTAAAGCATGAGAACCCCTACCGTAGGTTCAGGTATCCGTGGCCTCAGAGTCTTGGGATTTAAATGATCTTTATCCACCCAGTAGCCATCCGTTTAGTCATTGAGCCAACACTAAGTTGAGCTTTGAGAAAGACTGCAGTTACATAGCAGATAGGTTATTGTAGTTGGAGAGAGTGTGAAATCAAAGACCTTGGATACAGAAACCCACCATGATTTCCTGTTGATAAAGAAGGAAAGAAGCCTCCGTCTATTGAGTAATTGACTACAGGCCTGCGACTTCAACTTATGCCATCTGGTTGTCCACCTGCTGGGGCCAGCAGGAATCCATTTTGGATGGGCTACTGCAGATGAATTTGTTGGAATCAAGTCAAGAAGTTCTAGGAACCTGCTAAAGATATTCCCGTCACTTGACAATCCAAAAAGGTGTCTACCTCTGGTGATCAATTCCTCTGGGAAGAATCCAAAACTCCGTGTTGGTTGGTAGCACAGACACCAATCTTTTCTTCCCTTTCTTTTTTTTTTTTTGGTGGTGCTGGTGCTGGAGATTGAACTCAGGGCCTCACACGTGCTAGGCAAGCGCTTTTACCACTAAGCCACATCCCCAGCCCCATCAGACACCAATCTTTAAGATTTAGGTAACGCCCCAAACAATTTCATGATACTTTCAGAGTTCAAGAGAATAGGGCTAATGGAAATAAATATCCCCCCAGCCTTGACCCAACTGGCATTTCTGGAAATTGCGTATGGGGGAAGCAGGGCTGCTTCCTCCTGCTCTACTCGTGAGAAATGACTGCTCTGTTCTCCTTTCTCAGGATCAGTCTTGCTTTAAAAATTATAATCCACAGAAGGCAAATTGCAGTTGCTTTCTGTTGTGTTTTTAGTGGACAGGAAAGAAAAATGCATAGAGATAGTGGAATGAAATATGTTAAACCTTACAAAATATGTGTCTCCTGCTTGGTAAGTTTATATACTTAAAAGCAGATGAAATCAGAAAGCAGACTTAGAGTATTTTATATATGGGAAAACTTTCACAGGCATCTAGTCAACTGCCTTCATTTAATACAGGAGGAAACTCTCAACCCACAATGACCCCATAAGGCCATGTACCTTTCTCAGAGTCCCACATTCCCCTGGTGGCAGAAAGGGCCTGAAGCTCAGATTTTTTTTGCATATTGATTATCCTATTCATTTGTCCATATTTGCGAATTAATATGGCGGGCCTTATGAAACAAGGGCAGTAGTCATTGTGAATGCTTTTTGTTTTTCTTTTGTACCTTTGATCACAAAGCTGGTTGAGGGCAGGGACAGAAGCCTGGGATTGGAGTGTGGAGTGGTGGGCTGTTCTTCCCACTGGTGTCTGATGGTGCTTCTCTTTCAAAGTCCTGAGGTGCTTTCCTTGCAGAAGGGCTGGTTCTTACCTCCGGGCCTGGGAGAAGCATACTAATCTGAAAAGCCGTGAAGGAGATAGGAGATCCAGAAGGCCAGGGGTGGGAGATGGAGAGGGGCCAGCATGGGGCAAGGGAGTCACTGGCAAGTGGGAAAAGCCTGAGGGCCCAACATAGCTGCTGTTCTAAACGTACAGGGTTCAGATATAGAGGGTTTTAGAAAATATGCTCCCTGGTTCTAAAAGGGAAAGTGTGTAGCGGGAAATCATATCTTGACTACAATGGCATACTAGATCTTGGAGCATAGAGGTTACATGAGCAAGGAATCTTCAGTGCAGACTTGAAGTTTGCGTAATATTTGAAATTATCCCCAACTCTGTTGCTTTACCCTAGTCATGCATATTCTTAGAAAACGTATAAGTAGACTGATATACGAGTCACTTTCAGGAAAAGTTACATTTAATGGTCTTTTTGTGAAAAGTGGTCTAGGATTTATCTTTCAGATGTACTGTCTTTCTGAATTCCAGTTTCCTCTTTTGTGAGATAATAGGGTAAAAAATACATATTATAAACAACTCAACCCTGTACATAATAAGCACTTAAAGCAATTACAACATAATTTAAGGAAACATTATGTAAATATGTAAGTACATAAAAATATCTCACAGAAGAAATTATTGCATTATAGCCTATTAAATACTTAAAACCCATCTTTTAGGAAATACCTAAATTCTAAATTTTAAAACCCTTCCAGATAAATACTGGTATTAACATTTCTTTTTGTTTAAAATCCTCTTGGCATATTTTTTATGGCTTTCCAGAAATATGGCCAGAAGTACCAGGCAGATAGTAATAATACTGTTAAACAGTTGCTAGAAAAAAATCATTTAAAAGAATTTAAATATAAACAGAGGGATATTTTCACTACTCATTCTTTCAGGAAAGACAGCTTGGCATAGGAATTTAGAGAGAAGCCATTTGTCTTGTGCCTTATCACTATCCTTCATTCCTTAGTCCTTATATCTGCTGGCTCTGTCTTGTAAGGGGATGTGGAGGCCCAGCATATAGAGCATTAAGGAAGAGAAACCGCCCATCATCAGCAAGTGATGCCTCTTATTGATAGTCTATGAAATCACTATGGTTTCATTTGTAACATTATTTTTGTTTTATATGTGACTCTGTTTCATGTAGCAGTCATATAACCCTCCTATTGGTAGGTAACAGGCAGGTATGAGTGGTGGCTACCTGAGGTTAAGGGGATAACTCTATATACTGGGCCTACTGTGCTGACTCCCACATGCTTTCTTTTAAAAAGAAATTTACCTGAAGCCCTGCCTGGCTTAAGTCAATAGGATATGTTACATTCCTTAGCAAAGAACTTGCTATTTTTAGAAGAAAGGCAGGCCCAGAATGCTGATAAGAACACAAGTTACCCTGAAAGGGGGAGGTTTTTGTGACCCTTGCACTGACCAGGTTCCAGAATGCAGGGAGATATGATAATTAGAACTAGTTAGAATGGGCCAAAGTGACCTAGAGTTGCCTGGACCTTTACCATGCACAGTGGGGACTTGAAAGTCTGATGTCATCCTGCTTTCTGTCAAAAGCCAAGAGGTGGATTTATGTAGGACTCTATGGAAACTTCTGAGAGATTTCTAATAAAACTGGAGGGCAGGAGGGGTGTGCCATCTTTATTCTCTCTGAAAAGACCTGCTCTCTCCCTTGAGAGTGTCCCTTTTTAAATTTTTCTATCCCTTCAGCAAACTCCTGCCTGATACTCTGGGCAACATGTCTGAAATCTTCCTGGCTTGATCGCAAGAACCAATGAGAAAGTAACACTGTGGTGGCCTCAGCTCCAGGATAGTCCCTTGCCCTAATATTCTTTCTTTCTTCTAAATCTTGGATTCCTGAGCTTTGTCTTTCCATTCCATAAAAATTATTTATTGCTATGACATATATGCACACATATGTATATATTGTGATATATGTGACACATACCAGATATGTATATACATATATTTCCTCTCATCCAGAGTTTCTCATGAAGATTAAACTAAGAGAAAAAATTAAACTGGGAGAAAGGCAAAAGGAGAAACAAAGCTGTTTTATTTGTTCTGGGCCTGCTTCAGTACCATTTATTAATTTTCTCATTATGTATATTTTGTGTAGATCAAGAAGCTCAGTTGTAAAAAAAAAGTTAAGTGACTAAAGCAAATTGAGGCAGAAATGGAAAACAAACCCAGGAATATCTACCCCAGTAAGAAGCTTCATTTCTGCTTTTGTTCTCTTCATTTGGGTAAATGGACAGCAGTTAAGCCCTCTTGTTTTATTAAGTCAGAGAATTTACCTCCTAAATTACATAACTGCAGAACAGTAACTAATGGCCCTGCCAACACTATCAGAGCACTGAGAGGTGCTGGGTTATTTCCTTTCCTTAGCTAAATATATTCTTCTTTTTAAAACTGAAGAGGTCAGTTGGGAGAATGGAAAGGAAAGGTCTGAGGTCTCTTGGGGTAGGGCAATAAAGGATAGAACAAGATCTTGTACAGCCCTGGTATTTCTAACAGTAATGTTAAAGTTCTCTACAGGTCCTGGCCTCCTTAAGGGAGTTGTAATTATCCACTCTCAGTCCCTAAAACAGCAACAACAGTAGTGTGTGTGTGTGTGTGTGTGTGTGTGTGTGTGTGTG